>JAJJMC010012129.1:2647612-2730503 GCA_023531435.1 Papaver californicum
AGCAGCTGAAGGAGAAAGTACGTACTAGCAACAAATGGTGGTGGATGTGAAAACATAACTTATGAAAACCGATCAAAAAAGAAAAAAACATAGTTAATGGAAAAATCGGTGGTGTTAATAGTATTACAAGACAACGTCATTGATTGCAGGTAACCATTAATTCTAATCTTAATGCCAAATATTAATTTCTACAAGAATTTAAAGGTACGGATGGAACCGTAGGTCCCGGCTAATTTGACCCGACCAACAAAACACCGTAATATACAACTAAGATTTATTAGTTTGGACAGTAGAGATATGGCGTTGTCCGGGCTAAAGCTAGCCCTAGCATAGCCACTGATCCTAAACTCGGCTTGCCATGACTAAGTTTCCTAATATAATTAGGTTTCTTAATCTAGCTTAATTTTCTAATTAAAAACGGCTAATATTAATATCAAATATTAATTTCTAAAAAAATTAAAGGGTACGGCCGGGGCCGTAGACCACGACTAATTTGATCCGACCAACAAAACACCGACTAATCCTAAACACGGCTAACCTTAGGTTTACCATGACTAAGTTTCTTAATATAATTAATTTTTTTAATCTAACTTAATTTCCTAATTAAAAACGGTTAATATTAATACCAAATATTAATTTCTAAAAGAATTTTAAGGAGTACGATTGGGGCCGTATGTCCCGACTAATTTGATCCGACCAACAAAACACCGACTAACCTATAAGTTTAACTCTCGAGCTGTAGACCCGGATAATATCTAGTAAATAAATAAACGTAAACAGTAATTGGTTTGTATCAGGACCTTGAGTTTGTTCATGGGTCCTTAAACTATATCTCAAAATATCAAATAAAGAGCTAGGAGGAGGAAAGGCAGTATCATAGGTTACATTTGAATTGGTTTTGGAAGTCGATGGAACCGCAACCTGATTGGTCTTTTCATGACGAATCAAAAAGTTAAAATTCTAGCTTCTCCAACTTTTTTCTCACTTCATCTTGTTGAACCATCCAGCCTAAAGTCTGAATCCAGTCTGAATCCTAATCCTAATACAAGTGCTAACTAATAGTATTTAGGGTTTGTTTTCCATATTCTCTTAGGATTTGAATAGATTTCCTTCTCAGTTTAGTATTTGTCTAGATTTGGACTTTATTTAGATTTCCTAAGCTATGTAATATGTAAGCTATATATAGAGCACTTGCTCACGTCCAAATATATATAAAAAAAAAACAACAAAAAGCATTCAGCCGTTTCTGTGAGTATACAGTAGAGTCTCAAAATTGTCTTCTCAACTTGGTATCAGATGCCTTTAAAGACCCAAAACCACGCGCCAATGGCTGCAAACACAACAACGATGCTTCAAAACCTTCACATCAACCATATTATCAATATCAAACTCACATAAACAAATTACCTACTATGGAAAACACAATTCAAACCCTTGTTAAAGGGTTATAACCTATCCAGTTATGTTGATGGAAGCTTTCAAAAACCACCAAAACATCTACCAAATCAAACTGATGTTAATCCTGCATTTATCAAATATGAAGAACAAGACAACATTCTAATGGGTTGGCTCTTGTCATCTTTAACATAAGTCGTTATGACTGGTGTTATTGGTCTCAACACATCTCAAGAAGTCTGGGAAGCACTTGAAGACCGATTTGCTCCAAACAACCAAGGTCACAGATGCATCTCCAAGGGAAGCGTCGATCATCCAGATCACAATCAAGGTCACAATCTGCGCAAAGGTAACTTGTCTATGCACGAGTATATTTCCAAAGTAAAAACTCTTTTTAATTCTTTAATAGCCTCTGGAGTCACAATTACAGAAGAAGATAAGAAACAATCAATCATGAATAGATAATCATTACAGGTTCTGATCCCTCTCTTATCAACAAATTAATATCTTCCCTTGGAGAAGCATTTGCGGTCAATACATGAGGTCCTTGTCTTATTTCTTGGGTATAGAAGTTGTCCATCAGGGAAATTCAATTATTTTAAGTCAGCATAAGTATACATCAGACTTGCTCCAGCGCACAAAACTGGATGGCTCTAAACCGATTACGACTCCATTGGCTGCCCAGTTGAAACTACAGAAGGTAGGCTCCACAAAATTTCTCGATCCATCTCTGTATCGCAGTGTGGTAGGAGCCTTGCAATATCTACATCTCACAAGGCCGGACATATCTGTAGCAGTAAACAAATCATGCCAGTACATTCAAGATCCTTATGAAGAACATTGGGAACTACTAAAGCGCATTTTACGCTATTTGAAGCACACTGTCAGCTATGGTTTACATATTCGACCATCCTCCGGCTTCAATATTCAAGCGTATTCTGATGCAGATTGGGCAGGTAATCTGGATGGTCGACGCTCTACCAGTGGCTACTGTATCTATTTTGGTGTAAATCTTATTTCCTGGAGTGCAAGAAAACAGAAGACTGTTTCTAAGTCCAGTACAGAGGCGGAGTATAGAGGGTTAGCAATCGCCACTTCAGAAATTCTTTGGATTCAGTCCTTATTAAAAGAACTTTTTATACCGACCGCACCTGTTGTTCTGTGGTGTGATAATCTGGGTCCCTCATACTTAACTGCGAATCCAGTCTTTCATGCTCGCACTAAGCACATTGAAATAGACTACCACTTTGTACGTGAAAGAGTTGCTGTGAAAGAACTTCAGGTCAGATTCATTTCGTCAAAAGACCAATTGGCTGATATTTTCACTAAAGGACTACCATCTCAGAGGTTCCAATTCTTAAGAAGCAAGTTGAATATTCGCCAGCTACCCTTCAACTTGAGGGGAAGTGTTGAACCATCCAGCCTAAAGTCTGAATCCAGTCAGAATCCTAATCCTAATACAAGTGCCAACTAATAGTATTTAGGGTTTGCTTTCCATATTCTCTTAGGATTTGAATAGATTTCCTTCTCAGTTTAGTATTTGTCTAGATTTGGACTTTATTTAGATTTCCTAAACTATGTAATATGTAAGCTATATATAGAGAACTTACTCACGTCCAAATATATATAAAAAAAATAACAAAAGGCATTCAGCCGTTTCTGTGAGTATACAGTGGAGTCTAAAAATTATCTTCTCAACTCATCTTGTATGTCACCACGTCCGGATCTAGCTTTCCAGTCTATCTAGCAAACCTCCGCTGCAATTGCTTTGATAATATCAGTAAAACTTCCTTCGATTTGGACGACACTTGTGTTCATCTAATTTGACCATTTTTTTTTTTGATGAAAAAACCGAATATTATTAACTGAAGAGAGGACTACATAGGTCTACGTTTAATCGGGTAACAAAAGGAGCAGGCTCGCTCCATTTCTTTCCCAACCCATCCAAACGAGCATAATTTGCTATAGAGCTTGCTATCTTGTTTTCCTCTCTGCCAATAAAGGCTAAATTAAAGAAACAAAGTGACTTTAACAGTCTTTTACAATCTACTAATAAAACATGACAGGACCAGGGGCTCGAATTCGAGATGCCATTGACGTCGTCGATGATCATCTTTGCGTCTCCTCGAAACAAAATATAGCTCCAGCCTTTTTCTTTACCCCAACAGATGGTTTCTCTTAGAGCCATAGCTTCCGCTTGATGACAAATTTGACCATTTTGTTGCTTCTAATGCCACCCACATCTCCGTCTCATGCTAACTTTGTATTTTACAGTGCACCTTTTTCACTTTCCTGCACCAACCATTAAAAGTTCTCAGTATTCAAGCAATCAGTCCAATTTGTTTATGTGTGCCATAACATCCTGTAAATTTTACTTTTAGGACTCCCTGTGGAAAGGATGTCCACTTCTGGTTTGGTTTGTACGTCTATCTTATTTTGCTTTGGTCGATGTTTTTATCTATATTGTAATTTTTTTTTGAGTTTCTATCAATGAAAATGAAATGGTATCTAGCTTAAAAAAATATTCCTTCCGTTTCAGCAAAAGTGTTACTATTACTTTTTCTTTTTAACCTAAAAATAGACCAAAATGAAAAAGTGATAGTAACACTTTTACTAAAACGAAGGTAATATATAAATGTAAATTTAATGAAAAGATAAACAAAATTTCTAAACATACTTAGCTAAATCCATTATTAAAGCAGTTTTTACTTGGTTCGAAAAGAAAAGGATTTGTGCATTTCATCCTCTGGAGGTTATCTAATGTTTTTAACATGTACATGGCTCGGTTTATTCAGAAATGTACAAAGATAAAAATACAATTTACGAATTGGTAGATGATACAAACAAAATAGCAAAAGCGACAAGAATCAAAAAACTCCAACAAACATCTTCACATTCAACAGCAAAAGCGACAAGAATCAAAAAACTCCAACAAACATCTTCACATTCAACACAAAGTTTGCAAAAAAAAATATTTGTAACAATCTCAAGAAACACGAGATTAAATCTGATGTACTACTTAAGTTGATTTATATAATGCAGTTCTTATATAAAAAAACGAATTGGCAGATGAGATCAGGGCTAATGTAGTGACCGACAAAAAAAGATAAGTTAAAGTTGTTTTTATATCGTTTTGAATACTAGTTTGGTTTACATGTGTATTCTTCAGAAATCACTTGTTTTGAAATGAGGCTAAAACCATTACAATTTACAGAAAAGAAAAAGATAAATCAACGATAACAAATTTAAATTAGTGTGATATTCCTTTTATTTCAGAAAAAGAATTATTATTATTTTTCTATTTTAGCCTATTGAGTTAAAATGAAAAAATAATAGTAACTATTTTCTTAAAACAGATATAGTATTAATAATATTCGATTTTTTTTTTAGTTGTCGAAAGCAAAAACTTTCTATCTTAAAAAAAAGTATAAATTAAAATATTAAAAAACAAAATCTTAAAATATAATAATCTTTCTAAAATTAGAAACAAATATTTGCTTGTTATGTCGTATTGTCCTACACAATATTCTACAGAGAAAAAACATTTAAAGTGCATGATCATGAAATATTTAAGAAGGAGGTCTTAAACATTTTGAATTTGGATACTAGTAAATTATATGATTATCAAATTTAATCAGCGAAATTTCTAAAGATTTACATTTCCTTATGTTTACGCATTTTGAGAAATTTCAAAGATTAATCATCTTAAAATCATTGGAGATTTAGTGTATAATATCTTGTTAATTTTTTTTTTGACAAAATATATATTAAATTGAATACAATAATAGTAGAGCCGACTAATATATAAAAAAAGAGGTTTCCAATCCTAACATCAGAATTATCTACTCTGAAATTTTTACCTAACACAAAAAGGAGAGACCGGTTTTTAATTCTGATTACATAAACAAAATCTGGCTTGTTTAGCTAAGATATCAGCCTCATGGTTCATAGACCTTGGCACAAAATAAAAACCTAAAAAATTAACACACTGGAGCTGTGTTTTTTTCTTCTTGTTAATTCATTTAAACAAATATCAACTTAATAGTTTTGGTATATCTTCACTCACCTTTACAGGTTCCATTTTTTTGTTGGAGGTTTGGGGGCTTATCCATCAATTTAACCTTTAAGAGTTCAGACTTCCACTTACCTAACTCAATTTCTGAATGTTCAACTGAGAGTAAAAGCAACCAACCTCCACTCTCTATTATGGCTCGAAATGCCAACCGGATTGGGGACAAAATATCTGCCTTCATTTAAGGCCAATTTTTAGGCTTCAGTGAGCTGACATTCACCTAAAAACTGTTTTCCACCACCATCGAAATTAAGGCGTTAATAAATGTAGTAACAATAAGTTAAGCTTTTTCAAAATTTAAACTTCATTTTTTTAACTTGGCTTTTACTACTAGTATAAGGATCGTGTCGTCATTTAAGGAATCGAAGAATTTCTTTCTTGTCCTTTTTGTCACAAAAATCCGTATTTATAGGTCCAAGAGCTACGTATCGATACCATAAATCCTGCTATAAAAGAACTGATATTTCGGCCCTTTTCTGTTGTTCTAATTTTTGTCCTTGTCATTTCCTTCGTTATGACGATATTATCCCCGCAAGAAAACATACATAAGGGTAAACTAGTCATCATACGAGGACCCAAAAGTGTCCGTACGACAAACGCTCCTGCGCAGTATTTCAAAAGTTGACTAAGTAGTGGTTTATGAAGATTATAGCCGTTGGATTTTGTTAATAAGATGAAACATTTAATGACAATAATACCCCTAAACTACATGTTTGATGTAAAAAGTCCTGAGAAAAAGTAAAAGGTGTGTTTAGTCATTTTTAAAAGTGGGGTATGAGGAGAATTTTTTTTCACTTTCCATTGACGCTCGCTGGGGGCTGGTTCTGAAATGATTTTAGATTCTCGTGATAATGAGAGGCCTAATATGGTTTCTGTATTGTCTTTTGCAGAAGGGAATATCTAAGTTTTTAGGTTTCTAAATGAAGAAGGGAATTTGTGGATGGAGAGTAAATGTTTTGTCTATGAGTGTTTTGACCTTGGATTCTTTCTTTAGAGCTGAGGGAGACAGTGGATTGAATTTGGTTAGAAAAATATAAGGTCTTGGAAGTAGAGTATTGGGAAAAAAGTTTACTGGTATAAATGACTTCAATGTGGTGTGGTGTGGACCATTTTTGTGTTGCTGATTCTCAAGGTAAAATAGCTTTGCATAAGTAGCCTTTTAGTCTAATCTTAGCAAGAGTTGGTACAATAATTTCACCGTGGGTATGCTGAATATAGATTGCTACAGTACCTTGAATTCCCTTGAGACCAAGGCACATACGCTATTGTAGTAGTCTGTGGAGGTCTCTCGTGTATATCTAGCCGGTTTTTTGTTGTTGTTGTTGTTGTTTATTACTGTATTTGTTTTTACTTCTTTGACTCATATTAAGATAAAAATGTAATTGCAGGGGTGTAATCCCGTATTGAGCAAATCTGCAAGCTGGGAGTTAGTTTGCAAGGCTCACTTCAGACCTGAATCTTGGATTGGGCGAGGTTTTAAACCCTTTCAACCAGGCTCATTTTAAAACCTTAGTTTATACACTTTTCATCCCAGGAATAAAGATATTTTTATTTTTTCAATTTTCATTTTTCAATTTTACCATATTATAAAGTAAAAAAATAAATGAAAGTATCATTTTAGGAAGGTAGTATTCTTTACGAAAGAAAAAGAATGAGCATTCATTATGTATCCGTCCGGCTACAAAGGAAATTTTACCAATAGGGATTTTATTCAAAAGCTATAGCTGAAGTCAATTAGAACCTGTTCTTTTTTCTTTTTTTTTTTTGTATCTTAACATCCACCACCATCGGGCATAGACGAATAGACCAATCAACATTTTGGGAGACACGATGATGCGGTGAATGCCATAATCTTCTTCTGTAAACAGATGATGCGGCTAGTAACTTTGACAGTATGCATATCTCAGCCCTAAAACCAGATATTGGGTTTTCACTGTCTCTAGAACTTGGATACAACATCTAGGTAAATCCAAGCTTTTCATTGGATTCTCTTACTATTACTCCATGAATCCCTCTTCCTGATATATAAAAATACATATCCAAGTTGTCAAAACTAAGGTTTAATTCGAGGCTCCACAGTATACCTAAACGTCAAAAACCAAGTACTACTGCTGCGCTGCCTATTAAATTTCACCACAGCAGTTTTGAGTCACATCGGTTCTGCCATCAGTTTCTGTTAAAATTAACAGTACTTAATACTGTTTTCATTCCAGAATTGATAACTTATACTTGTCCTTGTGTTATCATTTCACTGTAACACTTGGAGTTTTCTACGAAAATTGGTTCTAATTCATGATGCAGTGGTTGTCTATTGAAATGTCTTTGTAAAAATACGTAACCTAATTTATTACTGGGATATCGTCATGCATGCGGGTTTTTCTGTACCGGTTTACTGTCCAAAGTGTGACAGTGGAAAATCTGTTTCGACTAAAATAGTAATAGGATTGAGATTTTTTGTTGAATTTTCTGTAATAATGGCTGGTTTATTAACTTGAGAATTAACTGGTAACCAACATTTTTGAATTTTGAAACTTGCGATATCGCTTACAGTTTGTCACATCACACTGTTTTGAATGTGATTTGTGAAATGACTTCTTATGTTAAGTACTGTTCTATTTTAATTTTTCTTATTCACATTAAGAAACACAAGATTATAATTTTTCCGGTAGGAAAAATGTTGTTGGTGATGATCGCATGTAACTTGGTTTCGAAACTCATCGTCATTATTTTTCCTAGTGACACCTTTTCAAGGGCGGAGCCAGAAATATCCTATAAAAAGGTAAAACATATTAAGAACAGGTAATAAAAAAAAAGCTTAGATCAAGTCATGCACTGGCTTCGCCTCTGCACATCTTTATAATGATTTCTCTATGATTTTTATTGGGAGGATGCATATTTATTGTTTTTAGGTGGGACAATACATTTTTATAAAAGCGTAAAAATAAACCGGTACATTTGGTGCATCAAGCTTGTATTTTTCTATCCATCAATATTAATTCTGAAGACTGCTACAGGAGTTTTGAAGTTCAAATTATTTTGTATGTATTTTTATTCAATTATTTAGATGTTCAGAAGTAATGTACATCACAAACCCCCGTTGCCAACTGCCAACTATCTATAGAATAATCAGATTTTCTTCGAGAAGGATTCCAGAATCAAAACTACGAGTAAACTATTAACTATCTGTTAGTCATCAATAGAGCAATTATTATAGGTACTTAGCATTTTTAGTTGTGAAAAACAGATAAGGTCTTACTTTAATAAGTTTAAAAGATTAAATTAGTGTTATTGTTATCGAAAGACTAAATTTTTCATTCATATGTGATTATTATGAACATCGAACAACAATTTGCATCCTTTTAAGGTTTTAGGACCACAATATTTCATGCAACTAAAAGTGTGAATGAACAAAAAGAAGGCACCTAGAAATATATGTTGTACAAAATAAGAAGTAAACTTTCATCATCATTTTAGGTTTGTCTCCTATCATTTTTTTTTCTTCCCTCCGTGAGTATATGGAGTTGTACCACTTTCTGATAGTTTGACAAGTGTGCAACTTAATGTAGGGTTAAATCCAAACACAAAGCAATATTTGAAGGAAGATTACATCATATTTTGGATGAAGATGATTGTAGCAAAATTGGGTCTGTTTTGTTCTTTGGCCTTAACTGTTCACATGGTTGGATCCTAAGTTCTAGGACTGATATCATAAACTCCTTATAATTCAAAATTTTGAAATTTGAAAGGTCAGAATTGCTACTAGAGGCTTAATGATCCAATGGGGTGGTACCACTTGGATCTTGAACCACCTGATAATTGGGACCATTTCAAACACTATTAAGATATTAATAATAATAATTATTATTATTGAATTGATTTAACGTTTTATTCAATGGTGAGCAAAGCATCTAAATCTGGGAATTTTATCCGATCTAATCCGTAATTTTATGAATAGAAATCTGATACGCTTCTCAGTGAACCAAACATGGATAGAACTTAAAATTTGCAGTTTACACGGATTGGATGCAGGTAGAATAACACCCATCCGTTTGACATCCAACCCTAAACTTATATTGGTATTATACATATACAAGTCTCTTATGCCCGTGCATGCACATCTATCTTTTTGTTGGCATCTCTCGATAATTAAATGAGTATATTATAATTTGATTTTTCTGTTGAAAAAAAATTCTTCTATGCAACCGACGTTGATTTGAATTACGAAAACCAAAAATATAAAAAGATTAAGAAACTAAGTACAGATGAGTCGAATATTGTACACTCTGTCTTTGAGATAAAATAAGGAAACGACGAACCAAATTTAGTGTTTATCTCTTTCAATACTATGACAATAATAAATGTTAGTGAAATCAAATTGTAATGTGTGTTTTTCTTGTGTCTTAAAAGAATCATGAATAAGGTTTATATACTTGATTGGTGACCCTTAGAAAAGAACAAAAATTCTTTTCATGGAAAGTCACATCCTTTAGAGAGAGTCTCTTTATGGAGAGTCACATCTCTTAAGGATAAGTTTCAAATTCAACTTGAAAGAGTTTTATGAATGGACACAACCCTACATAATTTTGTAGTTATAACTAACTTAAACTAATTTTTATTCAAATTTCCAACATTTTCTTATACATGCTTCTTCAATATTTCTTTGTTTGAACGGTCTCAAACGAGGTGTTCTTTTCTTGCTTCACATCTACCGCCAAAAGATGTGTATATTCATTTGATTATCCACGTGGTGCTCTAATTTTTTAGCATTGGCGAGGAGGGATGTGGTGTGCCATGTCAACCTAAAGGATTCTTCTTTATACAATCAATATTTTTTAAAGAAAGAGGTTAACCTATCAATTCATTGATATAAGAAGATTTCATACATCAAGATCAAATACATCAACGGTGAAATACTTAATAAAATATAAATATTTTGTATCATAATAAAATTGCAATACATCATACATATTAAATATATAATTTTCTGAAAGGAAATTGATGATATTTGAATAATGGCTTTTGAATTAAGATTCTGCCATTTTGATTTGAAGAAATTCTTTTTTTCACTGTCTTCTTCATTAAGATAAATTTATACCAAAGGGGAACAATACGCATAGAACATCATTATCACGATTCATTCTGGTAGCCATTGATCTTCATAGATATGTAGAATCACGTCACGCCGGGAGAAATCGTCCTTGTTAACATATTTGAAACGATTATAACAATCCATGGAAACGCCTAAAAGACTATAATAAACCTATGATGGGCATAAAACCATTAGAGAATTAAATGAAATTGATGAAGAAAAAAACCTACAGAAACTTGCAAATCGCTTCAAATAACGATTGTTTTATTTAAATCTTTAATCTAACTATTTACTTATTATATCCAAATAGACCTAGAAAATATGAATAAATCAGATAATTTCCAAACAAGTTTGGGTTAAGAAAATCAAAGATTGAAGATTTGGTATGTGGAGAAGTTTTTGGAAGAGAAAAAACGGTTATACAAAGATTATAACTCTTAATTGGGAGGTAATCTATACTTACATAACAATAGTGATAGTTGTTTCACTCAGCGGCTGGGATTTATTCCTTTGTTCAACTAGAAATCAAAAAATTATGGAACATTTAACAAGACCAGTGATAATATGTCATAATCCTACAAATAGAACTAGACTTAAAAGAGTAGTAAGAATAAATCTGATGGTACAGGTTTGAAATCTGCAGAACCCCCAAAGTGAATTGTCGTTGTTACGCAATTGCGCTGGAGCATCCAAACTTTACTTCACTATGAGAACAACTCAGTCGCAAGCCCTTCTACAATCTAAGATACGATTTGATGCTTATCTTCTTCAATATTTACAACAACTCATTACAGGATATGGGGCTGGTTTTGGGCTTCTACAACAATGTATTGCAACCTTACCAACTAAACATGGTGGTCTCGACATTTAAACAATGACATACACTATCCATTATTGTTTCTTGGCTTCACAGATACAAATTTACCAATTACAGAAAACTATCATCGACAACTCTTCAGTCCAGAGGTGAAGTTTATCTCTCAGCAGGCTCTACAAGAATACTCGCTAGTCTGCGGCTTAACTTCTTCATATTACATCATCAATAAAACTAACCCTCACCCAATGAAGTCCTTGGAAGTACCTTACTTTGATGCTGTGATGAAGGAGATATCGGAGAAGTTTGTAATGTCTGAGAGAGATTCGATATTATGGCAGGGTAACAAATCGGCTCATGTTCAATACTACTTGCTCACAATACCTATTAATGGGCTCGGTCAGTATATTGGGCCTATACAGTTTAGGTCAGTTTTGTGTTATTCGATTAGTTAACATGTTGGTTAACTGTATTCTGAAACACGAAAAAAATAAGCTTATTATGAAGATGATCAATCTTTCGAAAGTCTTTACAACAACGATGAAGTTATTCCAACTCCGGATCATAATAACGATCATTCGCCTATTCAAAAGGAGGAGACTTGGTATAACAATACCATTGTTATAAACGGGGTAACATACTCAAACACCTATCGACGTGATAAAGAATATCCAGATTACAAATTTTTTAGGCCAATTGATTTGCAAGTAGTAGAGTCGATTATTTCTTCGGTATAGACTCATAAATATCATCCTAGGATTTGTACCAATGAACTAGACTTTCTTGGAGAGGAATCTGATTCTAATGATGAGATTGTTGAAGAGATGGTGATTGAGAATGAAACCAAATTGATTGATTTTATGGAAGACCCAATTGGGCTTGCCAAGGATTATAATGATGCTGACATTTCGGTTGAAGCAGATATTGATGAAGAATGGCTTTCAAAGAGTTTGATAGAGGAACACGACGCATATGAGGTAAATAATTCACTTGAGTTACTTAAAAATGATGAGGATCCCGTAAAAGGTTTGTCTAATCCTTTGCATAAGTTTATATCTCTTGATCCTCCTCCCCCAATCAAATTAGTTCTCCAAAAGGTTGTTAACACAATTTTTAAGGAGGTACCTCACTTAGGGTTGAGTATATGTGCTACTAATAAAATTCTTAAGAATTATTTTGCTTCTAATTATCCACCACTAGATGTGTTTGATTCTAGCACTATACAGGTTCACCGAGAGGAACCCAAAGAAGTTCTATTGTTCTATGTTCTTTATACACTTTCAAGTGTAGAAAAGACTTATTGTGGGGGAAACTTCCATAAAATAACTATTTTATTATTTATATCTTATGCTAATTATTGTGTGAAGTTTTTATTAGAACTGCAGATTATTATCTGGATGGATCCCCAGATTTTTCAGATTGTTGTTTACAAGAAGGTCGGACTGAGGACGTTAAACTAAACGTTGAATGGGAGGCAACCCATTTGTTTTGTATTCTAACCCAATTGTGCTTTATATTCTTGATATATCACTGATATTGACATTACCACGTTAATATCATTAACATTGAAACCTAGAAGAACATGAAGAGATGTGGTGTAATTGAACAAGTCTTAAAATTACCTAGTCTTGAATATTTTGATGCTGACATACTTTGTGAGATATTAAGCAGAGTTCCAGCGAGGTCAATTTTCTGGTCATGTAAGTTTGTATGTAAACGTTGGCTATCTTTGGTTCGATCTCCACACTTTTTTGAATCACATCGTATCCAATCAGAAACTCACCCATCATTTATTATCAGAACTGTGAAGTGTCAACCGTATTGAAAAAAAAAAACAAGTTTTTCTCAGTGGAAGGGTCGTCTGTAGACAATTAATTAGCCACTCTTAGTTTAACGACTTTCACGAATGACCGTATGCTTATATCTTCAAATGGTTTGTGCGGTCTCGTTGACTCGATAATGGATAGTATTCGCATCTATAACCCTTGCACCGGAGAAATATCGCCATCTGTCCGAGGATCAATTGCAGTTGAGCCATATATTGGAGATTGCAAGGTTGCAACTTATGGATTTTGATTTGATCCTTTCACCAAGAAACACAAAGTAGTTCGTGTGTGGGACATACTTAGGAGGATTCCTAAGACGAAGAACGTCGTCACCTATGTAATATTCAATTTTTGCGAAGTCTTAACTGTGGGTGAAGACAATATATGGAGAAAGACTGATGAGGCCCCCCATGCATCAGTGAAACATCTGTTAGTGTTAATGGTTCAATATATTGGATTGATAGTGGTAATTTTTGGGTTACACTTGCATATTATAAAGCCTTAGTTGCCTTTGACATGGGAAGTGAGAAGTTCAGAGAGATTTTACTCCCTAAATCTTTCCGTTTTGGTACTATCAAATTATTAAAAGTGGATGGATGTATCGCTATATTACATAAAATGTATGACTTTGAGGTAAAATTGTGGATATTCAAGGATGATAAAGATAATGGAAAATGGATTGAAGAGATTATATTGATGCCTTTTGAATGCGATGGAACCAACTTATATCAAGGTATTCAACAAATTCCAGGTACCGACATCATCATCCTAAAAGCAAAAGGAACACTACACCATTTCGACTTTTTTGTAATGTTTATTCCGTCCCCAGAATTTAAGAAACATTTATATACGTTGTAAAATCGAATTGCAAATTGTAGCAAAGTTTTGTGCAATGTATATAAATGTGCTTAAATTAACTAAAGGAACAGATATAAAAGTTGTTTAAATTATTTATAAAAATTGCTTTGTACAAATTGTTTTATATCCGTTGTAAATTTAAATTAGTTTTTAAAAAATATAGAAATTATATTATATATATATATATCTGCAGATTTCAGCACCTGCGTATATATCTGAACCCAATAAATTCACCATGCGAGGAAGCATCAACAAAACTTCTAATATTGCAGCAACACCCTTGAGTTGCCAAATAATAAATTCCCGTCATTGAAGAAAACGAAATTCACATAATAAATAACGACCAGGAATCATTATATGTTCAGCTTGCAAACAAGATTAATTAAATAAGGAGGTGATCGGAGTTTGACTATCACAAATTTTAGTAGATTCTCGGGGCACCTTTTCAGTCATTTCTTTAAGTTTCGCAACCGCGGTTTTTTGAAATTATCAATGTTATAACAGTAACTATATGAAAAACGAGACCATTTATAAACATAAAATATCCAAGTCTATTATCACAAACTTTTTGACATGCAAATTGTTAATCAACTCTTTTGCAATCTAGATAGAGCACAAATCCTTTCGTTTGTGATTCCATTTTGGCATATAATATTCTAGCAATACAAATTCAAATTTGTTGCTCTAGATTAAGATTTAATCCTACATGTCAGCATCCTAACCCAACTACTCATACAAAATTTCTACAACCATTCAACATTGTACAACTGCAGTCCCTTGATATTAACTGCTGAAGGTCTCAACATTGAAATAGAAAGCTAAGGTCTGAAAATAATATTTTTATGGTACCGAAGTGAACAAGATGAACTACAATTTTACAGGATGAAAGGATGCATGTGTCCCAAGTCAAATAGAAGAACAATAAAGAATCTAAAAGAAATACAACAACTTACAGTTGATATGGGTTACCTCAACATTGCAACAACTAATGATGTTGAACTAGGATGTCATTAAAGTACTTCTTGAAGTTCGTGCATTCTTCGACCAGAAACTCACTGCCAATATGCATCCACACGTATTTAAGTGTCTATTTTATAGTGTAAAATGTAGATAGATAGAATTTTTAATGGAGCTCCAGCAATTAGGTGCGATAGATTTACTTACAAATTTCGTTGAACCATTTGTGATGGATCCCATCTTGGACTCCATGGACAATCAATCGAAGGAGGTGATATTACTGATGTTCCTTGGGCGTTGAAGTTCTTTAATATAGAACATAAAGAAGAGTTCATAAAAGTGATTAAATGAAATACCCAAATATGATATAAAACAAACCCTTCGATAGAAAAGTTATACTCACATAGACACAATGACCTTGGTATTTCCAAACTCCACTTATGCAGATTGTGATGCGAAATTCACTGAACCAATCTTCAAAACTGCAAGAAAGTAAAACATTTATTTATCTATGTATCTCGAAGAAATCCAGAAAAACAATAAATGAAACGCAGAAGACAAATTCTTATTTACTTAAAATTCTCAACATAGGCGTAAAACAAGTTAATTAATGACTGAAGATGGATGAATATGTAAATTTTGGTTAGAGTGGTGATTAACAAGACTTAAACAGTAGATTCAGTCTTAGACATGAATTCAGGCTCAAACAAAAGTTCATACTTAAAATACAGATCCATACTTTAGATGATCTTCAGATTTAATTAAATAAATTTTCTTACAACCATTACAAGATCTTGTTCCATTTCTATGAAACTCTCAATTTTCCTCATTTTCGTATCCCCTTTTCCATCTCTAATCTCATCACAAACTTGTAAAAATCTATGTGGAGATCAAAAATATAAATACCCATTTGGTAGCGGGCAAGGTTATGGTGATCCAAGAATTCAAAAATTCGTAACATGTGATCATACACAAGAAACACTCATGCTAAATACCCAAACTAGAACTTACCCCATTGCTACCATTGATTACAACATTCATATCATTCTACTTAAAGGTTAGGTACTTGAACGACAACAGAAGATTGAAGTTATTAGTTGGAAACTTGGAAAATGTTCTCTTAAACAATAACAAAGTATGTTAGAATTGTTATATGATATGACATTAATTCAAATAAGGGGAACAATTAAGATGGTCAAAATTTATAGATGCATTATGGTGGTGATAGCTAGGTGGCAACGGCAGTTTGGTGGTAGTAAAGGTAATTACACTAGCAGATCCGCAAAAATGTATTAATGCAATGATGGGGAACACTGGTAGTCAATATTTGATGAGGTGATGGCATTGACTAGGGAGGAGAGTAGGTGTTGGATTTAGAAGTAGCATAATGGTGTTGCTTTAAATTTAAAAACTCAAGATCTGGAGAGATAATTAAAAAACACAGGCAACAAGGGTTATTATGCGGGTGGAACAAGTTGGTAAGGGAGCATATCTAATCTAACAACAAAAAGACAAAGTAACTTAATATTGGAATCCTAAACTTAAAAAACTTGAAGCATGATAGTGAACCACTTCAAAAAATACCATAATAAAAACTTACAAGCAAACTGATATTGGAAGCAAACACATCAAAAAAAAAGAGAAATTAAATGAGTTTGGTACTTACTTCCCTGAGAAAGCTAGAAATTCCAGTCGTTAGAAGAACTCCAAACTACATCAATCAAGTAAGAAAACAAATAAGTGATACCCAAAAAAAAGAGGTGATTTTGTTATACATTTTCATAATCCAAAACCACATTTACAACAGAGGGTGTCTAGTGATAGGAGATCCAAGCAAAGAGGCTGCAGAATCAGAGGAATTAATATGAGATAAGTAATAAAACTACGGATATATCAAAATATTTGATTGCATAGAAATATCCAACTATGCAACAAGGATAGTTGGGAAAACGCACTTGAAGTCATACAAGTTAGGAATCCACATTCACCATTTTGCAAGGATAGTTGTTATACCAAGTTTATAGAACCTAAAAGCTACAATTAGATATGGACCTAGAGCATCGACAAATTAGAACTTCATCAGGCATTCTTCACATAACTCTAAAATATTGACAAATCCTAGTTTTCATAAGCAACAGGTTCTTCCATCAACATGTATAAGAAATAGGAATGAGGGATGGGTATATCACTAATGCATCCCATCCATCCGTAGATCCTATGTTTATAATAGATTAGGGATATTATATATAGGTAACCTTGCCAAGTGAGCAGAAAATGCGAGGAAATGCGACACCACTTCTTTTAGCATAACCAGTTCCACCTTCACTGGCAACCACCTACCACAATAAAGGAAAAAAATTGTATATCCAGCAGCATCTTATACAAACAACTGAGGAAGTAAAGACATGAAAAAGGAGAGAGAAGTATCCGGAAGAAAAGTTCATGGTGTATCAGTAACACTCAAGAGATATCTACCTTATCAACAAGATTTGGCAAATGCTCTGAATGTTACATCAACATATTCTCATTTAAGCTCGAGAAAATACAACTAAGAGTCCATTAGGTATTTTAACAGATGAAAGAAGGTTACTAGCTTTCTTAAACTCATTTTGATCCGAGAGATCGATAATGTCACACTGATATCTGTAAAATATGAGGTTATTAACTGTAAGGAACAAAGAATCTAAGGATCACAATAATACTTACATGAGTCATAAAAGCAATCAGTAGATCTAAAATCAAACTAGCATTCTGAAGTGATACTAATTTTAGTATCCTTATGCAAGTTTAAACTAGTGCCACAATGGGAGGCAATAAATGCAACATAGATCTTGTGATGAGTATACCTCATTTGCAGCATTACTAGTTTTACAAATAAACTTTGCGCTGAACATATGTTCTAGGATGCCTGCAACAAGCCCAAATATAACTCCAGATTTTGTACCTTCAGTTCCTCATCATACAAAACCAAAGACATTGCAAGTTTTGCATTGCCATCACCAACATGAAAAAATAGACATGTTTTCTAGATTTTATTCAAGTACAAAAAGGCGAAAAGAATTTGGAAAGAAGTTTCCATTAATAACAAATCTCAGAGCACCAAGTTGAATCTCTGCGAGAAGATTATTGGGTTGGATTTTGTTCAGTGATATGATAGTTACTCTGTTTCGAAGGCCACCTTTTTAAATTATCTGTGCACCTTGTATTTTTACTGTCTATTATATAATTTGCCTCTTGCTGCAACCTGCGTCGCCAACCTACATAGCTGACAGAACATGAGAGGAATAAACAAACAATGGATTCTTCATTAGTTAGATCAACAACTAATCATTAGCACTTCATAGTCTTAATAAGCAGAAGCCCAAAGAAACGAAAACCCATTAACAAAACCTAAATACGTACACCATGAGAAACTAGTTCAGCAGAAAACCCTGAAAAAGCAGTCAAGACAGGCTTACAAAGTTGTTAGTACATCAATTTTAATCAATCCTAAGTACCACACCACCATCACCTCCATAAGCAATAGATCCACCAGCAACAAGAGCATGTCCAACCACTATCATCAAAGCTACCATGTACAAAAAACACCAACAACCACTCAGAATGCCAACAACTGCAGATCCACCAGTTTCACCATCTCCTACCACCACCAACACCTGAAGCCAACCTCCATCAACGCCATCTCCAAGGTCCACCCACGACAACAAATCAACAAAACCTAATCCTTTCAAATAACTTCCAAAGATATGATTCTTCTCAAACTAAATCTATAACAACTTCAATAAACCAAACCATAATTAAGAACCAAAACCCTAGAAAATACATAAAATATAATCCACACCCATCAAAGATTATTAACAAATCAAACGAACAAAAAAAACATAATTTTCAGCACCACTTACACATACCCAACAAAAATTCACTTCAACAACTTCAACCAAACAACATTAACAACTACATAAACCACAAAATAAGAAGAAATATGCTTGGAAAAACATCACATACAAGCTTATTTCAAACATTTTAATTGAACAAATTTGATTTACAAGTTTATATACGAGCATCAGGTTATCAAAACAGGCACTACTACTCATCATAAGATCATACTTTCATGTTATTGAACACACACACAAAAAAAACATGAAAAAGAGTAAAGAAATTTTTTTAACCAGATCCAACAAATTGAAAAACTCTAGTTTAAAATCGAGTAAAGAAACCCCAAATAACTAAAATTGAACATCTATATAACAACAAATAAGAGAAAGAAAGCTAGGGTTTATGAAAATATACCTTTTAGAAGCTCCTGCAGTCTTCTTCGGGTTCATTAATTCACCATTTGCTAGAGAAAGAGTAAAGAAGAAAACCATTTTCAGGTCAAAATCAAACAAGATCATAAAATAAACAACAAATTAAGTTAAGGTTTATACCTCAATTGTTGGCTAGTAGATCGAAGCACAATCAACAATCACAGAACTAGGGTTTATATTCGATTTCAGCAACAAAATCAAATTTTTAGGGTTATGACAGTTTCAGTTAAGGTTTTTTTTTTTCGATTTCTGGTATGGGTTTTGATTCAAAGATTAACAAGTACGGAGTTTTTCTGTTTTTGGATCGAGTTTTTGGATTTGAGTTCGGAGTTCCTCTCTATGAGAAAAGAGGTGTTTTAATAAGAAAGAGAAAATTGAGTTATAAAAGAGGTGCGTGTTTGTTTGAAAGAGAAGTAAATGAAAAATAGAAATAAAGTTTATGGTATTTTAATGTTATTTTTTGAAACAAGTTTTGGGTATTAAAGGAAGTGAATCAAATATAAATGTCTCCACTAATTAGTTTTGAGGGAAAAAATTATTGATTCAACTTTGGGATGGAATTTGGTTGTTTATGTGAAAATTGAGAAGGAGAAATATGAGGAAAACAATTTCAAACAATTTAAAAAAAAAATTTGAACTATAACAAAAATCAGAAAACAAAAAATAAAAAGAAAACCAAAGCACCCTTGTAAATTATATAATATACAGTTATGCCATAATTTACAACGTTTATATACGTTGCTTTAAATTTGCAGATAATTCATTCCGTTGCGCACTTAACAACGTCTATATAAGTTGCAAATTTGAAAATGGCAAATTCCCTGATATGGCGGAGTGGAACTTACGATGCGCCACGTCATTTCATATCTTTATATCACTACAACATGAAAATGAAGACATTCAAGAAGGTTAAAATCGTTGGACTTCCTGCATTGATGATGTCTCCTCTTGAAAGCGGCTCAGTGCTAATAAATAGTTTTGCTACAGGCCCCCCTGGCTTTTTCACAATGATTCAAAACCTTTCTCCTGTTCACAAGCAGCAACAAGGCTAGTTATAACTAATTGGAAACTTTGACTCCGCACCCCCCAACAAAATCCACTTAAACTGCGGCTCCCGTTTAATAAAAGTTTATTTTTAGCCCCCCAAAACGTTATATCAGTGGTTAAGTCAGTAACTGGGCCCACGTTTATCACATGATAAGACTGAAATACCCTTGACTATTAACATTTAGACTAACCTTATACCTATCCCTCGTCTTCTTCGCTGATCCTTCCCAACACCACTGCGTCCAATTTCTTCGATCAATCCAACTTCAGAAATGAGACGATCTATCCCTACACAAACCAATTTTAACTCAAATATATCATTTGTAATTCTGTTCCAGTTTCTCCATAATCATAACCATCTTTCAAACCCTAAATTACTAAACCCAACGAAGTTCTAAGAAACCCCAAATTGTTTACAACAACCAAAATTCCATAAGCTTAATTACATCATTTGGAACTTCTCAAGCTTAACGGTTAGTAATCAACTTCCTTAAGTCATGAAATATTGAAATAGGGTTTCTGTAATTCAGTAGTACAGTTGCAAACCAAGTAGGGAAGATTTGGGTGGAGATCAGTACATGGAAGATTGGTTTATTAAAGCTTTTAAGTACTAATGTATGAGTATGAGTAAAATCTGAAATGGTGTTGGTGTCTTAGGTAGAATATGGAATAGATTTGAAGAAATTGTAAATGTGACTTACTATTTTAGATTAGAGGAATTGTTATAGGACCAGTAATCAATATCCAAGCATCGAAGATAAGTTTTGGGTGGTGAATGAATTTCTTCAGTAATAGGACAATTTGGGGGAAACCAAATTGCATAGACCATTTAGCTCAAACTTTGGATGTGTATATGTTGTGAAATTGCAGGGAAGATTAAGCAAAGGAGGCTCAAAATTTGGATGTGTATATGTTGTGAAATTATAGGGAAGATTAAGCAAAGGAGCTGAACATAACAAAAAGAGCTTCTCTCTCAAACACCTTGTTGTGGCCTACCAACTGTTTGTAAATTTTCCACAACCAGTTCTCTCCAAATTCACCAGTTCAGTTGCAGACAGAATGGGATTCAAGTGGCTCAATCGATCATATATGCATCCATCCTTCTTTACAACTCGAGATTTAGAAAATCCAACTCTCTTAAAACTTGACTAACTCTAATTGATCTGCTAATCAATCTATACCGGATAACATCAAGCTCCATTCTCTATTTTAAATTTTAAAAATACGATAGAAAGTCAGGGGTTTTAGGTCAATTCGAGTCCTAAAAGAAGGTCCGTTCTCTGACTTAACGTCTGATTTAACAGATTGGGGGACAAAAATAATATTCATAAAACGGGGCACAGTTTAAATGGATTTTTTTGGGGCGCAGTTAAAATTGCCCTGACTAATTTCATACCTTAATAAATTGTCTCCCTTGCTGGGGAGTTTCCAATGACCCATTGTTTTCATCTCTACGTTAGAGATCTCTACGTTAGAGTAATTCCAGTGGGATTGGTAAATCAGCAGAAATGCCAATCTTACACTTATACTAGGATGGGCAAACAAGTAAAATAGATTGGCAAACCTTTAATTCGAGACGATAGACTCAGCCTGAACCGCTCGGCCTAGGCTGGGCAGAGGTTTGTCTCAAGTTGAGATGAGCGTCGTCTCAAGTTGAGATGAGCGTCCTCTCAGCCTGGAACGCTCGACCTAGGTTGAGACGCCAACGACTATACCATCCAACGACTTTTATTTTACACCCTATAAATTCAACCAATTTCAACTCAAAAATCACACCTTCTACACTCATTCTTATAATTTCACTATAATCTTAATCTTTCCATCCCAAACACTTGATCACAACTTCTGTCCAAAAAAATAAAATAAAATAAAAGGCAAAAATTGCAATACAACTTGATTTTTCAGGAATCATACTCGAAGATGCTACTAGTAAGATGTGTGATGGTTATAAAAAATAGAGAATAAAAAAAACAAAGAGGTCTTGAAGTTTTAGATGTTAATCAAGTTAAATCTGCAGCTATAAGAAAAACAAAAGTTCAAGTCAAGAAAAATAAAAGCAAAGAAAATTTAAAAATTAACCGTAATACTGCTCACAAAAACCAAAGAAAATATTCTCAAAAACACATCGATTGGAAGTTACGTCAAATAAAGATTAACAGGAGGTCAAAGATTATCAGAGATTTTTATTGAAGTGTTTATATAAATTTTTACTGCTCTAGTTTATATCTTGTAAACGAGCGTAGTATAGTAAATTAATATAATGGAGATTAGTGTTTTAATCTAATTTTAGTTAGTTCAATCAAATTATTAAGCTTGTTTGTTTCTTTTGAATTCAAACTACATTTAATATTTAAATTAAGAATTATTGTTAAAATCAAATTATATTAATTAAAATTATCGTTAAAATCATAAATAGTCGTTGGATTAAACCTAGATGAAAGGATATGATCAAATTATAAACTATATATAGCTGTTATCGTAGCCAACTGAGACGATCGGCTTAGGTTGAGCCGACAACGACTAATTTCATACAAAGACTATAAAATGGTTCTATAAATTCAACTATTTTTACTTCCAAAATCACCTTCTCCTCCACCTTTTACACATATATGGCTTAACCGTATATTAATTCGGCAGAGTTTACCATAGATTAAGATCTATCTCTATGTAGAAACTTCGAGTATGTTATCCGACAAGGGGTGCGGATCGACGACAAAATGGCTTAGTGAGTATGAGGTATTGGAGCAGAATTTATGAAAACTTTTTTTGTACTGACACCGGTAACCCGAATAACCGTAATGTACATGGGCTGTACAGACGTCAAGTTTCTCGATCTCTTAACTCCATTTGATCCAATCATTCTATCAACTGGTCATAAGTGGCCGATGTGCCTGTATAAGAATTAGGGTGGTCCATACCTTGTGAGGCAATTGGAATTATATGACGCTCTCCTTGGATATTATAAGTTTTTACCTCTCAACTCAAATCCTGCAAATTTGACCCAACCGATAAAGAACAAGGTCCAGAAGGTCCTCTTGAAGGGATTGATGAAGAATAAGCTCTTGCCGAGGATAAATGGTTAAAGTTGGAACCAATGGTGGTGGTACTGCTGGAATATCCAAGGACGGTAATCGTTTTCCTATTATGGCAATATCCATCCCATAGATGTTTATAACTTTTGTACCAATTATCGGCTCTATAAACGATGAATAAATTATCGTATATGTCTTCATCACAAGAGTTGAATAATCTGTCAAACCTTTTCCATCCCCTTTTATGTCGTCTTGTGTAATCCGATCCAAGGACGGTGGCATGTCGTGGAGGATTATTTGGGATACAAACTGTACTAACTAACTGTCTAGTACATCTCTCTCAAAAAAATAAACACCAATATTCCTGAGTTGACTGTAGAGCAACATGCGTTGGAGTGAAAACTCTCTGATCCCTTGGGCTACATCACTACTGAACTCCTCATAAACCTCATATAGGTTCCAAATAAACTACGTTTTCTCCCAAACTCCATTTGGATTTTCCACATATGGATATTGTCTCGCTCTCTGGTGTTTTGATTCATGTCCCAGTTACCGGCATCATACTTTACTACAATTGGGAAAAAAAATCTGGAGTAGTGATGAAGTCTTGGTAGACCAATATTGGCATATGTATACCACCAAAGCTGAAGTAAACAACATACAAATAGTTTAACTTGCTAAATATTTGTAACCTTATTTAAATCCAAAGGAATTTATTATCATATTTACCTCAAGGAGGTCCCATACACCTTTGATGTTTGGCCCACCCAAGCATGCAATATCGACACTAACGTACATCTCAGTTAATATAGCGGACCCCCAATTATAACTGACAGCCTTTTCCATATCTTGCAACGCTTCTAGTCATCCTACTTTAACACAACTGTTTGAGTTGGGAAAAACACACACCAATTAACCATACAATAAAAACCTTGGCAATTTGTGTATCGTTGCCAGGGTTTGGTATTTTTGGATCAATAGCAGCGTATAATTTGCTGACTATAAATGCCTTTGAACCGACATTAGTAATTCCACCACCTTTTAAATCCCTATAGGTGCTTGTTTCTGTTACGTTAAACTACAACGGAAGTTCATCTCTATATTGGTTTTCATTCAAGAACCTTTCTTGGTCAAATGGAAAATTATCTATCACACCTCAAGATATCCCAAGTAGGAAATACAAATCTAATGGTGTTACTCCTGTGAAAACATTAAAAATTTTAATTTCATTTATAAATCGTATTGATTGCATAAAAATTATAAGTAAAAATAAATGACATACCTATTTCGAAGTCTTGAAAATGGAACGTGTGTGTCGTATACCACCAACGTTCCACCAACATAGACATCAATTTGGTCGAGTATTTCTTCGCCTTTAGGTTGATCCCAGTAGTTAAACTCTTAGATCAAGGTCCACTTGCTGGTGTTATCTTCACTCGCAATTGCTCCACAAAATCTCTTTGCAAAGTCCCCCGATTTCTGCTTGTGTAAATCGTTGTTTGGCTATTACACTTATCTCACAACTCTCTACTAGCAATAGAATATTCAATAGATTAATTTAGTGTGTACTCCAAACAATCTAAGAATCACTCATAAACCTTCGATATGGTAAAGACAAGCGACCATGATTAAAACTCAAAATAAACTTGTATTACTAATAAAGCTTTACGTCTAGAACATTGAATTCATCACTAATCAACAAAAGATTAACTACTCATGATACAAAGAAGAATGGTTCCCTCTAAAGGAGTAAACCCTAGGTTTAAGATATAGAAGATGTGATATGAGAGGTAAGGGATGATAGAGAGATCCCTTAATAGGTAGATTGTTTGAGCCTTAGATGTCTTCTTTTAGAGCCTTAATTGCTTGTACCTCAAGTCTCCGCTCCTTCTAGGGTTTAAAATCCCATTAGAACTAAGTTTAATTGCTCTTTAGGGTTTGGAATCCTCCCAGGATCGTGTTTTACTCATTTTAGAAGTCCATAAACGTGCAAGTACTCCGACTGCGGCTAAGAATGCTAAGAATTGTTTCTACAACCTAGCCATATCTAAATATGATTTTTTGGGTGATTTTCAGGGTCACTTACGGCTGGGTCGAGATAGGCAATTCCTGGTCGTTACTGAGCATGCGTTTTTACTTTCTTTCTTCATTGTTTTGGCTATAACTCCTTCATCCGACGTCCGATTGAACTCTTTTTTTTTGTTAGCTTCATATCGTCGTCCTCTACAAGATGGTGCCTTCCAAATATTCATATATCTTCAATTTATTTTACGGCTAGGTTTGATAGCCTAGACCCAACCGTAAGTGACTATGGAATCCTTGTTTTAACACTTCAATGTCCTCTTTTCCTCTTATTATACCTTTTCAACACCATTTCCATTGATTTTCGGATGATTCATCTAAACAAGCAAATAAAATAGAAAACAAGAGTAATACAAAGTAATATACACGAAATCTAACTAAGACAAGTATGCAATTCACACTATAAACATGTAAATTAAACACTTATCAAATTCCTCCATACTTAGCTTTTGCTAGTCCTCGAGCAAACTACCTACCTAAATTAAAAATACAACAACTCCCTTTCGTTGAAGACATAATTACACTTTTCATGTGCAACAAGCCTTTAAAGCCCTAGGTGTCCCTAGTGGACGAGTTATAGTCTCGTGAAGGTTTACAACAGGTATACCCACAAAACCTAAATTCCCAATTTCAAAAATTCCATAGCACATAATCAAGGAATTAGAATTATCAAAGATCATAATTCTCATGCTTCACTTTTGAGTTAGGAGAAAACTAACCATATGAAAGAATCCATCTTGAGAGCGATCGAATAAGCATTTCGCCTCGACTTCTGCCTCACCAATAGAGTTTTATAAAATTTCACTCAAAAGACGCACTTTATGGTTTTCATGTGTGTAGACAAGAGTGAAGATAGAAATCCTGCACACGTTTAATAGTGGGAAGAAAAAGAAAACTTCTGAATTATATTTTGATATCCCATAGAAACGTGGGACGACAAGAACCACTCTTTTTTGGTGATCTTTAAGAAAGGAAATCAACCACTATGTGAGGATAGAAATGTTTATTTACCTTGTCGTCCGATCTACAATTAGCACCACTCTCACAACGTCCAATAGAAACGTCTTCAATCTTCAATTGTTGATGATGAACTCTTGAACTTCATAGAACTTTGACAAATTGTAACTTGTTTCCTCAATTTCTTGTTGCTTGAATTTTTTTTTAATAAATTTCTTCTTCCCCACGACCTTATTGAATGAATACAAAAATAAATATACACTATACCAATATACATTTTTTTTTCTCTTTTTTATTATTATTAATATTTTTTATTTTTTTCTTTATGAAGATAAAATACAAACTGAAAAATAAAATAAAATGAACAATGAAACTATTATGGTCGTGGGATAAGGACTTTACCATTTGATTCTTCACAGCTTGTGTTTTCCCGATATCACAAACTTCAATAACTCTCATCTTATGATTTCATTCGCTCTTGTACGTAAGTCTTTCAACATGTATATATAATTCCGCTCTTTGTCTTGTTGCTTCACTGAATCTGAAATTTGCTCTTTCTTGTACTTTTGCTTGTAAACCTTGAACGTCTTCAACTTTCCTTCGAATTTTTGATGCTCCGTTTGTTGATGATGATGGTGTTTCTATGGACCTGTTGTTGTCGAGAGAGAGAACGGTGCTAACTGCAAAGAAGATCACAAGAGATATTGTAAGTTAACAATTTTGATAGCACCCTCGTGATTGAAGAAATAACACTCAAGATATCAAAAATTAGTGCTAAAATTGGTGCGAAGTTGGATAGATCATCATTCTACCCGGAATTAGCGTAGCATGACACACATTCTAAAGGATAATATTTTAGACAACTACAAAGAATTGAAGGTCTGGTGACTCGCTTGATGTAACAATAGGTAGTCTCCACTAATGATTGACCAACTTTTTTAATATTGTGTTCTTTCTGCACCAAATTCGCCACTGTCGGTTTAAGTCAAATTTTGTCGATTATTGCCTCTCAATAATTAAGAAACCCGAATATAGTTCTCTATACTTCTAAGTTCAGTTATTTTCGTAAGAACTTTGTATGTAAACTTAGCTAGAAGTATACTAAGAGACTCTAAAATCTCTAAGATTTGGAGGTTTTCATGCAAATATGCACAAAAATTAAAAAAAAATTACTTATAAAAGTGAAAACTCTAAGTAAAGACTAAAAATTCTATATGCTAAATACTCCCCCACACTTAAACTTTACATTGTCTTCAATGTAAATTGACTCCTCAAATGTAAAATCAAGATGTGAAATTCCTAATATGATATGCAAAACTAATAAAAATCAAAAAATAAGGATAGAATACAAAACAAATGGGTTGCCTCCCATTCAGCGTTTAGTTTAACGTCCTCAGTCCGACCTTCTTGTTATCCCCCGTAAACAACAATCTGAAAATCTGGGGATCCATCCAGATAATAATCTGCAGTTCTAATAACAACTTCACACAATAATTAGCATAAGATATAAATAACAAAATAGTTATTTTATGGAAGTTTCCCCCACAATTAGTCTTTTATACACTTGAAAGTGTATAAAGAACATAGAACAATAGAACTTCTTTGGGTTCCTCTCGGTGAACCTGTATAGTGCTAGAATCAAACACATCTAGTGGTGGATAATTAGAAGCAAAATAATTCTTAAGAATTTTATTAGTAGCACATATACTCAACCCTAAGTGAGGTAGCTCCTTAAAAATTGTGTTAACAACCTTTTGGGGAACTAATTTGATTGGGGGAGGAGGATCAAGAGATATAAACTTATGCAAAGGAGTAGACAAACCTTTTACGGGATCCTCATCATTTTTAAGTAACTCAAGTGAATTATTTACCTCATATGTGTCGTGGTCCTCTATTAAACTCTTTGAAAACCATTCTTCATCAATATCTGCTTCAACCGAAATGTCAGCATCATTATAATCCTTGGCAAGCCCAATTGGGTCTTCCATAAAATCAATCAATTTGGTTTCATTCTCAATCGCCGTCTCTTCAATACTCTCATCATCAAAATCAGAGTCCTCTTCAAGAAAGTCTAGTTCATTGGCACAAATCCTAGGATGATATTTATGAGTCTATATCGAAGAAATAATCGACTCTAGTACTTGCAAATCGACTAGCCTAAAAAATTTGTAATCTGGATATTCTTTATCACGTCGATATATGTTTGAGTATGTTACCCCGCTTATAAAATAGTTCTGTTATACCAAGTCTCCTCCTTTTGAATAGGCAAATGATCGTTATTATGATCCGGAGTTGGAATAACTTCATCGTTGTTGTAAAGACTTTTGAAAGATTGATCATCTTCATAATAAGCTTGTTTTTTTTCCATGTTTCAGAATACAATTAACCAACATGTTAACTAATCGAATAACACAAAACTGACCTAAACTGTCTAGGCCCAATATACTGACCGAGCCCATTAATAGGTATTGTGAGCAAGTAGTATTGAACATGAGTTGATTTGTTACACTGCCATAATATCGAATCTCTCTCAGACTTTACAAACTTCTCTGATATGTCCTTCATCACATCATCAAAGTAAGGTACTGCCAAGGACTTCATTGGGTGAGGGGTAGTTTTATTGATGATGTGATATGAAGAAGTTAAGCCGCAGACTAGGGAGTATTCTTGTAGAGCCTGCTGAGAGATAAACTTCACCTCTGGACTGAAGAGTTGTTGATGATAGTTTTCTGTAACTGGTAAATTTGTATCTGTGAAGCCAAGAAACAATAATGGATAGTGTATGTCATTGTTTAAATGTCGAGACCACCATGTTTAATTGGTAAGGTTGCAATACATTTTTGTAGAAGCCCAAAACTAGCCCCATCTCCTGTAATGAGTTGTTGTAAATATTGAAGAAGATAAGCATCAAATCGTATCTTAGCTTGTAGAAGGGCTTGCGACTGAGTTGTTCTCATAGTGAAGTAAAGTTTGGATACTCCAGCGCAATTGGGTAACAACGACAATTCACTTTGGGGGTTCTGCAGATTTTAAACCTGTACCATCAGATTTATTCTTACTACTCTTTTAAGACTAGTTCTATTTGTAGGATTATGACATATTATCACTGGTCTTGTTCAGTGTTCCATAATTTTTTGATTTCTAGTTGAAGTTATCTTTTGATTGAATTAACAAGTGCCTCCAGATTTAGTTTTTGTGCTCCGAAAATAGAGAAGGTCCTATTTATTTATTTTTAAAAAAAGAAAAAAAAGACTTTAAACAAATCCTTAAAGTTGAAATCTTTATTGTTATACTTTACAATTCGTAGTGATTATAAGAGATTACAGAAATGAGGTAAAAAAAATTTGTTTTTTTTTTGAAGCATGATTTCATTGTACTGTTATGGTTGACGATATCTAGATGTTTATGTTCATCTGAAGTAAGTTGTTATGCTTGCTCTCATATTCTGATACTAGTAAATACTAGTTCATATTGTGATATTAAATCTATTGTTGTAATCCATTTCTAATAAACTCTGACCTTTTATCATCATTTCTTCTTTTTAGGTTGTTTGGAAGATGACCTACTATATTGCTGATATAACCCTCACCGTAGAAAGTGAAGTTGCAAATATAATTAATTTTGAACATGTTATGGTTTAGATAAAATGCTAAATATTTAAGTTTCGGATCAATGGTTTAGAATATTTTTAACATTTTATAGTCAGAGATGATTTTTGTTCACCTCTTCAGATTAAAAAAAAAATTATTTCACATCCATAGAAAAATGTTTACACATAGAATACACAGTTACACATCAAATTACCATCGGAGACGTTCTTAGTTATTATAATCTAAATAATAAAAGTTGTATGCTTAAAATTTCAACCGTCGATCTAAATATCATTGTACATACATATCTGTTTCTACGTTTATCGTCCAATCATTATACAAACTCAAACTCGAAGCCAGTAAGAACTTCGACAAGATTCAAGACTTGATAAATGCAGATATAAAAAAAATCACACTTGTTCAAGAGTGTTAATTTTTTTATTTTTTTTTATCCCAAAATCTTTTACAAATAATACTGCTCATTACCAACGTTAGGAGCTACAAAGAGATCCATCGTCGATAACTAAAACATCCATATTCTATATCAATATATTATTCCAAGAGTAGGGTTGCACATGAATCGCCCCGAAAAACCGTACCTGCCCCGAACCTGACAAAACTGCGGGTTTTTAAACCGAACCCGTCGTGGGTTGGTATACGGTTTTGAAAATCAAAAACCCGGTCATCACGGTTCGGTTTACGGGTTTAGTACAGGAACCGCCCAAATACGGTCGTATAAACCGAGTATTTTTAGCCATTGATTGAGATTACTATTTTTCATCCTAGCCATCCATCTAAAGAGAAACTTAACTAAACAAAAAACCTAATCTTCATTTCTCGTTCTCATGTTCAGCAGCTGTTCTTCACTTCAAGTTCACGCCGCTGCTGGCTGCTGCCTCTCCATCACCATCATCATCCTAATCTTTATATTATCCTACTCTAACTAAAATTTGATTTCGCCATCACCATCGCTCATCAGACAAACATCGATTTAAAAGTTAAAACTTACATCAGACAATCAAGTTCATATGTTGTTCATCTGATTTCATCAGAAATTGGGGGTTCATCTGATTTCATCAACAATCAAGTTCAACATACAAGTTAAAGCTTACAACAGACAAACAAGGTGGGGGTTCATTGATTTCATCAGAAATTGTGGGTTTATTATTTTTTTGGGAAAATTAGGGTTCATCAGAAATTGGGGTTTATGAATACTTCTGTCTCAAACTCGAAATACTGTGGTATCATTTAATTGGTTTGCTTATTTGTATGTTTTGCCTGCATAATATGTGTTTCTCCATACCGGATGATAGCTTCATCTTTGAGGAAGGTATGTAAAAAAAATTATGTTTTTTTTTTTACTAATTAATGGTGCATTAATAATTGCTAAGTTCATATGTTTTGATCAATCGTTCTAGTTAATGGGTCTTCAATTTTTCCTGTCACTAGACATGTCTTTCTTGCTCTTTCTCTCACAAGTCCTTTTCCATTTCAGCTTTTACAACCACCTTATCAGACCTGGTTTACCATCATTGAATTTTGCATGTTTTCAATTGGTATCATCACTTCCAAAGACAACTTACATGATTGAATCTCAGTGTTTATAAATGCACACATGTTTTTATAATGAATCGATGTTAATGGTATCAGTTAAAAGAAAGTGGTGTTCCAACAATGGTTGGATTATCATGAGAACTGTAGCTCCCTTCAATCAGCAACATGAGATTATTCATTCATTTTCTTAGTTGTGTATCATGCCTGAAGCACTCATGCACTAATGCACATGCTATTCCTCTTGAAACATTAAAACTTTGATCTTATTAGTTACTATGTAAATTTCCTTTGCAGCATGGCTACAGACTTGTTAACTGCGCAATAGTTTCCCTGTCAAGTAGTTTAGCTGTTTAGAATATTTGCCTTCATATCCTTGGGAGTTTTCTGTGCAGTATCACCTCCCTTTACAACTAATAAAGAACTGAGTTTTGTTCTTAGGAAGTTACCTTTTATTTGTTGACATACACTTCAATCGTTTGCATATTTGTTGACATACCTTTTATTTCTGGTTCTTGCAGAGTTATTGGGTCCCATGACAGAGATCTTTGATCCTTGAAGATGATTGATAAAGGGGGTTTTAATTAGCATAACAGGGTGTTGCACACTTGCACGAAATGGAAAGGAAGATGATGATTGTATTTTCTTCTTGTTCTCTTTCTCAAATTCTGTTACGTAGTTACTTTTAATTAGCGCAACTACTTGTTCCAACTTCCAAACAAGGTGTTATATTGTGACTGTTCAGAGTTGGATATTTGACACCGGAACTGCAAGAACATCTCTTGCAACAAGCGCCAGAGTTGGATATTTATGTTCATTCACTCTCCACCAATTTAATATATCAAAATTTGAAATCTCATCATCCTCAATGGGGTCACAAAGATATTTTTCCACATCAGTTGCTATAACAACTTCAGCCTTTTTTACTTTCCTTCTTGCCAACTTTTCCTCTAATCTTTTGTCAAACTCTGTCATATTTAAAGATCTTTCACCAGACTTTTGAGAACTACAAACACTACCAACACTGTCACTTTGTTGAGGTTCTTGAGTATGCAATGGGAAATCTTCTAAATACTTTCTATATAGTTCATTTAAGAAACATTTCACCCTTTGCAATGATATGTCAACTTCATCAGCAAACTCCCCGTAAATCAGCTCAAAATAGTCACCAAGCCCTTCTAGTTTCTGTCTTGGATCTAGAACCATACCTGTAAATAAATACTCATTCATTTCTTTCATGTTGCTCCAATATTTATCGTACTTGTTCTGCATGGGAATCGAAATTAAAAACAAAGCACTGTTTGCCGATTGACTTAAAATGCCATGGATTCTAATCATGTCACTAAATATATTTTGTATTGTCGGAGTATTTGAACAACATACCTTTAATGTGACTTCATAAAAAGGTCTTAAGAAATGAGCAAACAGTTGCGCTTTATCCCAATCATCATCATTTGGCGGCCCTTCCCTTGGCTTGTCATTCTTATCCCCATAAAAGTAAGCATTATAATGACCATCATCTTCTGCAATTTATCAAAAGCCTTCCGTAATTTCATTGCAGCTTCCAACATCAAGAAAGTAGAGTTCCATCTTGTAGGGACATTCATAATTACAGAACCTCTACTCTCGACATTAGTTTTTTCAACACATTCCTTAAACATGTCTGACCTTTGAGGAGAAGATCTTACATATCTAACCGCATTACGAATGCTTTGAATAGACTTATTAAGCTCAACCAATCCATCATTAACAATTAGATTCAAGATGTGAGCAACACACCGTATATGTAAATTCTTACCTCCATGAAGAAGTGCATTAGGTTTCCATGAAGACATTCTTTTGATCAAATCCCTTAATCCAGAGTCGTTCGCAGAAGCATTGTCAACTGTGACTGTCAAAACCTTCTCTATACCCCAATCAATCAAACACTCCTCCAAAAGCTTAGCTATGGATTCCCCCTTATGATTTGGAATGACACAAAACGCTAAAATCCTCTTGTGAAGCACCCATTCTTCATCAATAAAATGGGAAGTAACGACCATATAATTAACATTCTGAACAGATGTCCAAGTGTCAGTGGTTAGACATACTCTACGCCCATTCAACTTGTTCCTTAATTTATTCTTTTCTAATAAGAACAAGTTCATCACATCTTTAGCAACGGTTTTACGAGAAGGGACTTTCCAATAGGCGCAAGCTCTCTCACAAAAAGCACGAAAACCTTCTCTTTCCACAAAACTGAATGGCAATTCATCTAAAATAATCATTCGAATACACGCCTTAGTGATTTCCACTTGTGTACTCCCCACTGCTAGCACATCATTTCCTTTGCTAAAAATCAACACCTTCTGTTTTAGACTCCGAGCCTCTATATTAGGAGGATAACTTCTGCATTTTTCCATATGGTCATGTAACGCCTTTGTACCATTATTTTTCGGGTGACAAAACAATTTCTTCTCCTAGCAATGATTGCACAACGCTTTAAGTTGATGATCCTCATAAAACCTGGTATAATGCTCCCACATAGGTGCTCTTTCTTTTTGTTTCAGCAATTCCAAATGTTGTTGTTCTTGCTTGAGAAACATTTCCTCTTTCTCATCAACTTGAACAGTATTTGTGCTTGTAGTTCCACTACGGTCACCTTGCACCTGTATTTCAAAAAAATAATGGTTAGTGTAACACCAATACATATACAATTTATTAAGTACTAAGAAAAAAGTTTTGAGACTATTTACACTGCCAACCTGTGGTGCCTTTGGTGCTGTTGTTAATGAGTTAGTTTTGGGACTCTTTACACTGTTTGTGTTTGATGATTTCCCTTTTGAAGAAGGGTTCAATGGGGCAGGCCTCTTCATGTTGAAGAAGAATCTTTGAATTATTCTATTAAGAATCTCTGAATTATTCTATTGAATGTTTTATGTTTATGCTTGATGCCTTGATCTTGTGATTAATATTCACTATTCACTAAGCACTAAGGCTACAGACACAGGCTACAGACTTGTGCAAGACTGCAAGGAAAATAAAACTAGTAAAGCACTAAGGATACAACAGCAATAATAATAGATTGAATTCACTATTAACTATTTGATTTGAATGTTTATGCTTGATGCATTGATCTTAGATTAATAGATCATTAGATTGAATTCTTAGTAAAGAAGAGAATGGGAGGCAGCAGCAGCAATAATAATTATAAAGAAGATTAAAAACCATAATAATTTAGGTTAAAAACTTAACATACCAGAAGGATTCCGACTTAACAGGGAAGAATCGGAAGATCTCAAGATTTCATTCTTGCTGACGGCTGAAATTGAATTAAGGAAATCCATCTTCTAAAGAATCTAAACTAAGTAAATTTTTTGGAATTTGGAAGTAGTACGGGAATGGGTTCTTTCTTAGTTTCTTTCTGTTTCTGAATCTGAATTCTGAAGACTGAGTCACTGAAGTAATAACTCGGTTCGGTTCGGTTGGTTTGGGAATGGGTGAACCAAGACCGAACCCGAACCCTATTTAACTCGGTTCGGTTCATGATATCCGGTTCAACTTCGGTTCAGCTTCGGTTCGGCTAATATCGGTTTCGGTTTAGAGGTTTTTTTCGGTTCAGTTCGGTATTCGGTTAATCCGGCGCAGCCCTACGCAAGGCCGTAAATATGAGATTTTTATCTAAAAAGCCTTGATTCTATTTTAGGAGATTTCACAACTTATTAGCCTCCACCTAGAAATCAGCTTATTATATGTGGGACTATTTTTTTTGGATTTGGTCGAGTCAAATCCCTAACAAGTTAGTCTTTCCAAATTGTAAATTGGTTAACTTGTAATTAGATCAAATAGTTTGATAGTCTTAGACATATTCTTATCATCATTCATAATTCAACATTCAAGGCTAGCCACGTCATCTTTATTCAAGGGATAACTCTTATAGTGATTTAACATTGAATCATAGAAGCGTCTAATGGTTTGGTGCTTAAGATTGGAGCCATAGATTTAAACATTTGAAGCAAAATCTGATGATTGATAAAAAAAGCGCCCAATAATTGGCACAAATAACAAAAAATCATTAGATTTTAACTTCTAAAATAATATCTAATGACATAAATGGTTGATCTATAAAAACTCATCATTCACATAATCACCCTCTTCTTCTACATAATTCCAGTTTTAAAAGTGATGAGAGGGAGCGTATTAGGAGTGGCAGACTCTTTCCATGATTTGATTCGTAGTGTGAAAACCATGCACTTGTATTTGTCATGAACATCAATAACAGAAGATGACGGTCGATGAATTGAAAAAAAACAAGGACAATTTTGTATACATTAGCTAAAGAATGAAAAAAGAAATACAACAAATTAACAATGAAAGCTTCATTAGGGATTGGATAGTATGGTGACCACAAAATCACGTTGGTTTGCATCTTGGATTTTTCATAAGAAAGAAACTTTCTTCGCGGGCATGATTTGCTCTAATCTGGAGTTTAGATTGTAAATAGTTTTTATTCAAGATTTAGGCTTTGAAAGATTAGGTTTTCATAATAAAACGGATAAATAGTTTCCTTAATTATACATTATTTGGTTTCTTACTCGACCGAACGAGAATAATGCTGAACAGCACCGTTGTTGATTTTAATTATCAGGTGGCGGTTTTGGTAAATATTAGTATATTAAAGTGATAAAACTTGAAAACGGAAGGGGTAGTAAATAAATTTTTTTAATGTGTATTCCCACATAACTTTCAAGGTACAAAAATATCCCCAACTTGATTCCAAAGTTTAGCTAGCAATTTTAGTAAATATGAGTAAAAGTTATGAATATTTTAGACATTCATTTACCTTTTCTATTAAAATCAAAGCTAATGGTCCTATAATCTATCAGTAACATGAGTAGTTAATTTTTGATTAATATCTATCAGAAGTTGGCCTTGGCATGGTTTGTAACTTTGCGTTCACTGGATTTATTGTATTCTAATTTTTGAAAATCATAATTATACCTAAACTGTATGGTATTAAGTTTACATTGGCAGTTCGGTACGAAACTTAATTTATATACATATTTTTCTGGATTCGAATATTAAAATGCGATATCATATCGGATGATGATTTTACAAATTTGAAGATTTTTTTCAATTTAGTTCTCTAGTTATATCTTATTTTTGACAAAAAAAAAAAAAAACCTTGAACATAAGATATTTGACCAAATGCCTTACTAAACCAAGATTAACACATACAACCTAGTAGTAACTAATACCTATATTCATGACATATGAAGTACAAACTAACAGTGTTTGATCCATGGCTTCAACACTACCATTTTATAAAATCAGATGCGAACAAAACTTACCTACATTAAACAAGATTTTTTTCCAATATATATAGGGTATCTTTTTAAAAATCCATTTAGGGGCACTAAAATCTCAGGGCCGGCCTTGACAACGTATTTCTATATCAATATTATTGATCATTTCCAAAAAATTCATCAATAACTAAAACCCCTGTATTTTGTAACAATATATTACTCCAAGAGTGTTAATTTGGGATGTGCATTTGAAGGCTGAAGATGAGAAATACATGCCGGACAAATTGAGCATGGGTTTCCTATTATGCCATACATAATGCTACTGATTGTAAAGTTGGTACTGACTCTCAAAACCAGACTCCTCCTGATCCAATTCACCACAAACATAATGGTACAACAGAATTAGGTTATACCTAGAGTTCTCCTGGACTGTTGATGGAATAGAAAAGAAACTGAAAAACAAGACAGGAGAGACAAACCTAGCAGGTCCGAACATTGACTTCCTTGATTCTACTAAACTTTTCGAGATCTTGCTCAATTTCAAAACATGTCACAGTAAAGGGTATATTCATCAACAATACAGTTTCTTCACTTGTAGTTTCCCTTTGTTGCGCCTTGATGAAATGTATGCCATAAAATTGAAAATCTTCAATTATGTTACTGTGATCATTGAATAAAAAACAAACCACTTCATAGAACTCATGGAGGCTAATCTTCCCTTGAATTTGCATGGAGAGAATCTTTTTAAAGGTTTTGAAGAGTGATTTCTCAGCCCCAAAACGCCTCTGAATAAACAAAACAAGACACATTGGTGGTATTAGATTTTCACATTACAAGATTTAGCAAACATATCTAGAAAATTCTTGAGTATTCTTTTCTTACTTTAATAAGCTGTAGATAATTATCTACATCCGTAAAATCTTGCGGAACACGCAGCGGTAACTCATCTATATTCTTGGTGAATCTTTCAAATGCTAGGAGGACATCATCTCCACAATATTTTAGAATATGATGCATCTGTAAACATCATGAGCGCATATCAAATCAAATGAACCATATCATAAGGTGTTTATGAAAGTAAACGGCATTTCAAAAATATTACCGGTTTTCAAAATGATCGCCGGGAATCTTGGACTCCCCAAGTTCTCGATAAGTTTTCTACACATCAGCAGCCTATGTGAATCTCCTTTTAAGGATTAAACCTAGCCATTGAAAAAAGATACTCTTCCCCTTTATTCTTTTCATCGTCTGAATAATCAACGAGTTTCCAACAACAATATTCTCTTCCTTTTTCTCTCTCACACTCACTATCTTTGTTTCTGTTTATGAATGATCAATTAATTTAGTACTGGTTTTATATTAGTGATGCAGAATCAGTAATAATAAATGTTTTGAAATGATTAAACATATTATCATTTACCATCCTTATCTGGTTATTGGGTTTTCCAAAGTCTTCGTTTAATCACACATAATGATTTAGGATTTATAAAGACTTGTACATGTACCACATCTATCCATCAATCACAACTTCAATGGAAATAATAGATAAAAAGTTGTATATATTGGGGAGTATTCGCTTTAAAATTGCTTAGGTAAATTGTTTATATCTACTAAAATGGATACTAACAAAAGATAAAAGAAAATTTCTGAATCATATGATTTTTTAATACCTGAAATGAAAGTCTAGAGCAGAGTATATCTAGGTTAAACGAATATGTTAATAGATTCAATAGAGATAAGATCGGCGACTAAAAACTAATATAAGATGATTTTTTAAACCCAATCCCATGGATGTGGTTAAGGGATAACCTAGTGGTACGTATAAAGATTTAGATACCCTTTCATTAATCAAACAATTACCATAAAATCTTTCACTAATAAACCTATATCACACTTTTTCTTTATCGATTATCAACTTATGTTTTCTCTTTTTCTTTTCTTGTTTTCAAACTACCGATTATGGCATTTCCAATTCATCGTAAACCAATTAATCGTAAATCAATTCATCGTATAACCGTAAACCAAAGCATCGTCATAATTACAATCTAAAAATGGTAAAATAGAAGCAAACAACTTGTCAACCTCTTAATACATAATGGCCGGATTTTTCCCAAAGAGTAAGAAATCGAGAGATTGTTGAAGAACATAACGAAGAACGCGAAGATGATGACCTAAAAACGGAGACCGATTCCGACAATCAGACTCTCCAGAACTTTGTAATGGCTCCAATAAGGTAAGGGTTATCATTATTTGTGTTTATTTTGATTCAATCGAATGAATTCGTCACTAGAATATCAAGATTTTTAGGTTAGATTTCATAATCGGTAGTTTCGTGGTTGTATTAAACTACCGATTATGTTAGTGTTCTTCATTGCTCATGAATATCATGCACAATCGGTAGTTATGTTTAGTCATAAACTACCGATTATATTCCTGGACCAAAATCTAGTGATAATCGGTAGTTTTGTATAGGGTTAAACTTCTGATTATGCAAGTTAGTGATCCTCAAAAACATCGATCACAATCGGTAGTTATTTTTACACCTAAACTACCGATTATATTCCTGGACCCAAATTTACACATAATCGGTAGTTTAGTATAGGGTTAAACTTCCGATTGTGAAAGTTAGTGATTCCTCAAACATCGACCATAATCGGTAGTTATAATTTGTTCATAAACTTCCGATTATATTCCTGGACCCAAATTTAGGCATAATTGGTAGTTAATTTTTTTTATGTAACTACCGATTGTATGTGTGTCCATAGATTTTTCCGTTCCATTTTTTATGCGCAATCGGTCGATAATGTAGAGCCCGAGCTACCGATTATGCATAATCGGTAGTTACGTTGTTTTTTTGACTACCTATTATGAACAATCGGTTGAGTTCAATGTACTTTGTCTATCGATTATGTACTGATAAACGGTGTCTTGTTGGAAATAATTGTTCTTTGTTTTGTATCAAATAAGGGAAAGGCGATCCAAGCATTCCCACGATACAATTTTATCGGGGCCTCGTCGTGAAGGGGGGAAGAAGGTAACTGCTAGTGCAAGAAGACAAAAGAGCGCTAGCGGAATTGTTATCACTGAAGGAACTCAACCAAGTGTTCCAAGAAGTACAAACCTAGAAGAAGGAGGACCAAGTGCTCCACAAGATAGATACTTTGATGAAGGAGGACCAAGTGGTAGACAAGAAGAAGAGAGTGGTACAAAGAAGCCACCTAAGAAGAAAGAAGGACACAAGGTCCCCGACTCTTTGAAGATGAAGGGTATTCAAGAAGGCCAAATCCATGGCCTCCCAAGAGATGGAGGAGATCTATTATTTGGGTACAAAGACTCTTGGGTGAAAGAAATTTACTCTACTTAGGTAATAATTATAAAACACAATTCTTAACATATTGTCTTTTTATTCGTAGAAGTGTTAAATGTTATTCTAATTATTTTTTAATTCGTCGTGTATATTAGGACCACTCTAATGCGGTCCGTCTACTCAAACCTACGGCTGCACCAACAAAGATGAACGATTGGCCGTTAGTAGGTGAATGTAAACGGTTCTAGCAAATTATACTGCAGTCGGGGTTATCTACGGCTGCCGAGAATTCAATGTTATCTCACGACCGGGTGTCGATATCGGCCTTCATGGAGAGGATGTATCCTGAGACCGATACCTTCCACATGTCGTGGGGAGAGATGACGATCACCCCCGATGATGTGGTGCAGATTCTAAGTCTCACTGACCATGGTACGGTGGTGAAGTTTGATTATGTGAAGCAGTTAAGCTGGGAACAACTTTATGTTTACACTGAGAGGAGCCTTGGTTGTGACCGAGCGACATCCGATGAAGAGTTTAAACGGTGCGCTCCTTACAAAACCAAGCAATTCAGCATGGTTTAACTGATGAAAATGTTCATAGGCACCAAGGATAAAGAAAAGATGAACCCAGAGTTTAGCGATGACCAGGTCAATGTTGCAGCCACTGCATATCTTCTCTGTGTTTTGGGATGTGTAATTTTCCCCAATGCTAGTGGCAACCGGGTCGACGCCAACCTCCTACAACTTTTGCATCCCCTCCACAAAGTTCAAGACTATTCGTGGGGCACCGCATGTCATGCGTTCTTGATGGAAGAGATAAGAAAGGCATCCAGGGAACAGACTAGCCAAATTGCCGGGAACGTGAGCTTACTATAGGTATTTTGGTAACTCCATTGATGGTTTGATTGTTATTTATTTTTTCCTCTTTTAAGAATCAATTTTCTCATACTTGGTTTGATATGTACACTAGACATGGATCTATGACCACCTCCCCTCCCTCGAGTTGGCCAAAGAGAATCCGACATGGGAGAAAGGAACACCCCGAGGCACGAAATACATCTTTGAGGGCAACCATTCAAGGACTAAGGAGCAGGAGTTGATTTCTTTGAGGAGGAAATTTTAGACTCGATGGCGTCCAAAGATGTATGCTTTGATCCATACAGGGAAGACCGAGCTAGTGGTCATATAGCGCGAAGGTTTGAGTTGTCGTTCTACTATGGACCCTTGTGGCATACCACTGGATATGTCATGTACAATGCCACAAGGGTGATGCGTCAACTAGGTTATGTCCAAGAAGAACCTTGGAGTCGTTTCAGGGGCAGGTTCCAGTTGGACGTGGAGAATTGTGTTTGTGGTAAGGACTCGATCACAATAGTTTACACCGATAACCCATCCGTTGAACATTGGAACAACATGACGCAATCTATGATCAACGAGGGGAGACCTGTCACCCGAGGTGATGAAGCAGATCCTGGCTATATGGTATGGTACCGGCAGCATTCGCATCTTCATGTGATACGTGAAGATAAAGGAAAGAGCACTAGGGTGCCCGAATATAGTTGTATCATCAAAGACAAACCCTCTGGCTATGAAAGGCTGGTACGTAATGTTATTTCCTTTTGATTCTAGTATTACGACTCAATATTTTAGATAATAATTGTTTGATTGTTATTGCCTAAAAACATAAAAAAAAGGTTTGCATTTTTCTCAAAGATGATAGTTGGGTGCATTAATGCGGGAGTGCCTTCATCAGTTGAGACGATGAGAGAGCATAAAGACCTCATTGACAACATTGATAATGAATCCTATGCTAGCAAGTTTGGGGAGAAATTCTGCGAATAAGCCTAAGAGGGTTACAGTAAAGCACACTAAAAGATCTCGCGGTTCAACGAGTGATGTTGCTGAAGCAAATGTCCCTGAGGGTGAAGCCAATGCCGCTGATGCTGAAAGATTGTTATCCCCTGGTCCTCATGCTCCTCGTAACAAAAACAAAAGAGTTAGAAATTAGATTGTGGTTGTTTACTTTATGGATATGTCTCTTGTGTTTAACATGACTGGTGTTTAACTGTCTAACATTTGAAATCATTTTATGTTCTTTTTGTGAGTTATCAATTGATTTGCAATCGATTTATTTTTAACAAGTTATTTTCTTCAAATTTTACATTATAATCGATAGTTAAGTGGTTTGAAACAACTACCGATTGTGTGTATTCATCAACAGTCGGTAGATAACAAACTACCGATTGTGTTAGTGTTCTACATTCGGTAGTTTAAAAATCTACCGGTTATACAATCACAGGAACTGCCTGTTCCTGTTCACTTTTTACACTATGATCGGTAGTTTAAGAATTTCTTAAACTATCGATTGTGCATTTTCGAAATGTTGGAATTTTGAATTTTTTTACGATTTCCAATTTGGGGAAACTTTCATAATCGGTAGTTTAAGAAATTATTAAATTACCGATTATGCATTTTCGAAATGTTGGAATTTTGAATTTTTTTGCGATTTCCAATTTGGGGGAACTTTCAGAATCGGTAGTTTAAGAAATTCTTAAACTAACGATTATGCATTTTCGAAATGTTAGAATTTTGAAATTTTTTGCGATTTCCAATTTGGGGCAACTTTCATAATCGGTAGTTTAAGAGTTGGAATTTTGAAAAATTTTACGATTTCCAATTTGGGGCAACTTTCATAATCGGTAGTTTAAGAAATTCTTAAACTACCGATTATGCATAATTTTTTCAATTTCAAATTTGGGGCTACATGCATAATCGGTAGTTTAAAAAAATTTTAAACTACCGATTATGCATTTTTAAAATGTTGGAATTTTGATATTTTTTCGATTTCTAATTTGGGGCTACATTCATAATCGGTAGTTTAGAAAATTCTTAAACTACCAATTATGAATGTTCAAAATGTTGGATGATTGATACTTTTTTCGATTTCCAATTTGGGGTTACACATTATAATCGGTAGTTTAAAACATTCTTAACCTACCGATTATAAATGTTCAAAATGGTGGAATTTCGATAATTTTTTCAATTTCCAATTTGGGGATATATAATATAATCGGTAGTAAATATATTTGTTAGGTTAACGATTGTGTAAATCGGTAGATAATTGTGATCCCAAAACTACCGATTGTTAATATTCCTATGAACTTAGTTACATATTTTCTGTACACTCTTGTTACACCAGGCCTCAACGGCTCTTTTTTTTTGAAAAAAAAAGCCGTTAAGACTCTAATCTATATAAGGAGGGTGACCTCTTCTCATTTAAGCACCTCCAATACATTTGAACTTTCCAATATCGAAGAAATAATCGTATAGATTAATGGCTCAATCGTTCACGATAGAAGAAGATTTATCGTTATGTAGGCGCTACGTGCAATTATATCCGAAGCAAGGAGAAGAACGTAGAAAAAATGGTGTAGTGAGTATGAGTTATTTGGATAGTGTTCGAACATTTTTGTGTTGACACCGGGAACCCTAATAATCGTAATAAAGCTGATCTTTTTTGTCGATTTCATTCTATAGGCAGAGAAGTTGATCCATTTGTGAATTTTAACTTATCTTGTCAATCGATATCGTATAAGGGGTGAAACTAATGATGAAGTTATAGCGAGATCTCTCGAGGAATGACGACGATGGAAACGATCAAATTACCGTTATGAAGCTCATTTCAATATCATTAAGGTGATGGTCAGATTCAACCCGTTTAAGGTTCGCCCATGCCGCTAAAGCAGAAAAGAATTTTCCAAGACAGTGTAAAATAATAATTAATATAATAATAGTGTAAAACAGCAGGTTTATTAACAGAGACCAAAACCTAATTCTTCTTTTTCTCTACTTATTCACACCTCTTTTTATTCTCATTTCCTTCTCTACCTTTACCTATTCTCAACTAAAACAGCCTCATTTTCCATTTCTTTTCCTCTACCGATTCTTCTACTCCCTTTACTCTCATTCTCCATTGAAAATGGCTCCAAAATCTTTACCTAAACAATCAAAGAAGGGAAAGGAAAAGATGGTGATAGAGGAGTTCAAAATCATTGACATCAATTCGTCAACCGATTCCGATGAACTTCCCCTCCGACCAAAAAATGTTCCTACCCAATCAAAGAAGGGAAAGGAAAAGTAAGTTACATCCAACTTTATGTTTTTTAGTTATTACTTTGAAGAAATCATGATAATTCTTGTTTATAGACTTTTGTCTAACGCATAATCGGTAGAAATCTGACGAACATTATCTACCGATTGTGCCTCTAGTTAATCATTTCTGAAGAACATCATGCACAATCGGTAGGTATTGCATAATTTTATCTACCGATTATGTAACCGGATATTTACTGAAAACACGCCTTACCGATTGTGTGTAATCGGTTGATATTTCATATTTTTAACTACCGATTGTGTGCCTTTGTTTATTTTTATAATAGTTATTGTGTAGTTAGTTAATAATCAATATTTGGGTATGTTCATTAGGGTTATGGATGAAGATGATTCTGATGAAAGTCTTTCTCCTGCTCGAAAGGCTGAATTGCTTTCTCGTCCTCTTTTTTAATTTGCTGAAAGGAGTTTCTGATGTAGAAATATATCAAATATGCTGGACGATCCGGATTTATGAAAAATGATGAAGGATCCTAATTGTTGGTGGAAAGGTCCTGACAATCCCTTCAATTGGGTTGATATTTCATCTTCGGATGAAGGATCTGAGGCAGAAATGAATCGAAGGATAGTAGCTGATCCGGATTTTAATCCTCGACTCTTTTTCAGGGAGAAAGACTTTTCAGGCATAAATCCATACTACAATGAAGCTGGAGAGTACATAGGTCCAGTTCAGGATTATAAAGTTGTTGCTGATCCTAAAGGGAACGAGAAGAAGAAGAAGAAGAAGCAGGTTGAAACTAAGACCAAATCGAGAGTAACAAGGAGTGGAAGAATTTCATGAGAATTTCTACGATGTGTTTTCTTTCGTTTTTTTCGGATATTTTTAGTTTTTTTGAACAAGTTAAATGAACAATATGTAGTAAGTTTATCTGAACAAGTTTTTCTTCGGATGTTGAAATTGTTTTATGAAGTTAGATGGCAAGTAAAATCGGCATATTCGGTAGATAACTATGTTTCTAAACTACCGATTACGTACAACCGGAAGTTATTTATTTCCCGTGCTACCGATTATCCACAATCGGTAGTTATTTATGTTCACTAACTACCGAGTATGGCAAGAAAAGTACTGGAAAAGAAAACCATTATAATCCGTAGATAAAATTGATCTTTAAACTACCGATTACAAAGTTAAAATTTTTAAAGTTTAATTCAATTCAGGCTACAATCGGTAGATATAAATTTTCAATTCCTACCGATTGTGAACGATGAAGAGTTAGAAATTTTGGAAGTTTTGAGAAATTCAATTTGGGAAGACACCTATAATCGGTAGTTATGGTACTCCATTAAACTACCGACTGTACAATCGGTAGGAATAAAAATCACGAGCCTACCGATTCTACAAAACTATAACTCAAAAAAATCAATCTAAAACACTCTCGATTTCTATTCCAAACCTAACTCAAATAATTTTCTAACACTAACTATAACCAAATTAATTAACTAATTAATCAAAATTAACACTAATTAAGAAAGGGTAGATTAGCCATTATAGAAAATATACGGATAAAGGATGTATTGATATTACTTCACAATGACCTTATTTTGTTTTATTAGTCGTCCCAAAATGGTTTTTGGTCGCCCTCAAAATGGCCAGGTTAAAAAACAATACCTTAATAAAATAAAATAAAACTTAAGTGATTAAAAAATACGAGGTAAAATTTTTTATTTTTTTTTTGTAATGGAGCATGATTTAAGTATTTTTATACTTGTTGTTGCAAGTCTGATGGCAGACTGGTCTCACTGGATGCTTACATGAAAAGGAAGAACCCAGGGCAACATGCAATTTTTTATACTATATTATCTGAGGAAGAACTGGTAGAATCTCCACATTTTTAGTTTCTGAGCGTGAGCAATGTAGACGTCATGTTCTTCGACCCGGGACAAGACGTGCCTCTCACCTGGTATCTAGATTGCCTTGGTGTTGCTTTTGTGCCCGTGGGATAGCATAGTAGAGAACATCTTCTGAGCACGAGAAATATAAAGGGTTTTTTCTTCGATGTGGGGGAAGATGTACCTAGATTGTCTTAGCGCATACTAGAGGAATATTTTTATTTTGATCGGAAAAAGAGGAAATTCATTGAAAAGAGAAGGTGCTTAAGAGGGGTACCTCAACCCAATGAATACAAATGAGAACAAAAAGAAACTAAAAGCCGCTAAAACCGGTATTGAAATCTAGAAACAAAATCAAGAGTAGCGAAATAAGGAGTCCCATAAAGCGATCACCATATTTGTCGTTAGGCCTAACATATTTGTGTTTGATTCGTCCTAAAAGAAAGCTTGAAGTTTAACGTTTCTAATGAGGGTTACCAAACTTTTCGTTTTGTTTTCAAATACTTTTGCATTTCGCTCTTTCCATATGCACCACCATATTGCGACCGGTATGTTGTTCCATATTCGACTAAGTCTTTCGTATCCCCAATTAAAGCTCCAAGACTTAACATTCATGGTGACATTCGAGTTATAAGTCCAGCGACTACTAAAGCCTTCCGCAAAGTAATCCCAAATTCTCTGGGTCCTCCAACAATCATAAAATAAATGCGAGTTATTTTCATCATCTTCACCACAAAATCAACATAAGCTAGAAACATCCATACCCCTTCTTCGTAGCTTATCATTTGTCATTATCCTATCATGAGAGAGTAGCCAAAGAAAAAAGTTGCTTTTGTAAGGGTATTCACGGTTCCATATGACGTTGGTTGGAAAAGTAGACTCATCTTGATCTTCTTCATTCCTAATATCCTTAACCGAGTAATGGCCATGATCATTTCCGACCCAAAATCGGCTATCCGAAACGCCTTCTTGAATAGAGATGGAAGAAAGAAGATTTGATATGGATAAAACTTCACTTGAAATGGTTTGGTAGTATCTTTGTCTAGACATAAACCTCCATCTCAAGCCACCATCAACCACTTCATACATGCTTGCCAGCACAAACTCCTTGGTCCTTGAAGCATTGTAAGCCAAAGGAAACAAATCACATAATCTACCTTCACCGAGCCAAGAATCTTCTCAAAACCTAGTCTCCTTGCCCGCACCTATCTTAAATATAATATTTTTGTTGAAGTTCTCAAGCTCTTTATATATATTAAACCAAAAGCTCCCACCTTTTGATCCTTTTGGTTGTCGGGTTTCCCATCCGGAAGAAGTTTCGCCAAATTTTTCAACTATAATCTTCCTCCACAACGAGTCTTTCTCTATGCCATAACGCCACCACCATTTTTGTAATAAAGCCGACTTTACTTGCTTGGTTCTTCTTATGACAAGACCACCTTTATTCTTTGGTTTTGAAACCAAAGTCCAACTAATATTGTGTATTCTTTTCTTATTTTGACCATCATCCCATAAGAAGTTTCTCACCATTTTATCGATTTTCTTAGTTATGGAGCATGGAGCAAGAAAAATGGAGAGGAAATAAATTGGTAAACTAGCTAGAACACTTTTGATGAGAGTTAGCTTACCTCCTTTTGCTTTAGTTTTTCCGTGCCAAGAAGTAATTCTTTTCGAGAAAATTTCGAGTGTTTTTTCCCATTTTTGAGTGCCTCCTACCTTATCTCCCAATGGAAGACCAAGATAAATACTAGGAAAACTAGCATACTTGCAACCCAACATGTTTGCAAAAGTTTCAATTCCCTCTTCGACCGCGACCCCGTATAAGCTATTCTTAGAGAAATTTATTTTCAAACCCAAAGTTAGATCGAAGCAAAGAAGTCGCATCAATAAAAATGATAGTATCATCGGCAAATTGCAAATGATTTATTTTTGTTCCCCCTTCCTTGACTGAAAAACCCGAGATTTGATCGATTTCTTGAGCTTTGCTCAACATACAACTTAAAACTTCACCAACAATAGTGAAAAGAAAAGGAGAGAGGGGGTCCCCTTGACGAAGACCCTTTTCACTACCGAAGTAACCGTAAGACGATCCATTAACAAGAACCGAGAACTTGGAAAAGGTTAAACAATTTCTAATCCAAACCCTCCAAACACCACCAAACCCCCTTTTGTATAAAACTTCATTTAGGAAATTTCAATTCACATTATCAAAGGCTTTCTCAAAATCAAGTTTACAAACCAACCCCGGTAATTTTTGGTGAAGTCTAGAGTCCACACATCCATTTGCTATCAAAACTCCATCAAGAATTTGTCTTCCTTTAATAAAGCTAGATTGAGACGTTAAGATTATGGAAGGAAGATATACCTTTAAGCGCTCCGCCAAAACCTTTGAGATTATTTTGTACACGCTCCCAATAAGGCTAATAGGTCGAAAATCTTTTACTTCCTCTACACCCGCCCTCTTGGGGATAAGAGCAATAAAGTTATTTTTCAACGACGAATGTAGCACATTTTTGTTATGAAATTCTTTGAAAACCTTCATCAAATCTTCTTTTAGGAAGTCCCAACAAACAATATAAAATTTCATAGGATATCCATCCAGACCCGGCGCCCGATCAATTCCCAACCCTTTAATTGCATTCTTCACTTCCTCTTCACTAAAAGATCTCTCCAACCAAATACAAGCATTCTCATCAATACACTTTAGGCACATATTTTTGATTCTAGGGAGGTTGTTTGGGATCTCCTTGAAAGCGGACTTAAAATGATTTGCGATACCCATCTTAATTTCTTCTTTGTTTCCGGTCCATCTTCCGTTGATACGAAGGTTGTTGATGTTGTTGAAAGCTCTATGACCCTTCATCACTCGGTGGAAATATTTGGTGTTGCAATCTCCATCTCTAAAGTATCTAATTCTTGATTTTTGTCTCAACGTTACGTTTTGTCGACGATGAGCTAATTCAAAATCTACTTTGGCCGTCACAAGCATGTCTTCTTCTTTAACGGAAATACCCCTATTATCATCAAGATCGTCCAATTCTTTCATCTTATTGAGGTCCGTGCTAATATCCCTATCAATGCAACCAAAGTCCTCTTTATTCCACACCTTTAGTTTCTCCTTTAAAGCGTTTAACTTCTTTGCAAAACTTTCACCTGTCGTACCTACAAAAGAAAAAGACTCCCACCATTCTTTCATTAAGGGGATTATGTTAGTACCTTCAAGACAAGCTAATTGAAATCGAAAGGCGCAAGCGCCCCAATCCGCGTCCAAAGAGCATAACTCAATAGGAAAATGATCTGAAAAGGGTCGTGCAAGGCAATTGAGAGCAATATTTGAAAAGTGATCATCCCACTCCGAAGTAATTAGGAACCGGTCGATCTTGCTCTTCTTATTTGGCGGTCTACCCCAAGTATACTTAGCACCGGAAAGAGGCACGTCCACAAGATCAAGCTCAATACAAAGATCATTAAAGAGTTTCATAGAATTTGAGACTATACGACAACCTTTTCTCTCCTCCATAAATCTTGTCTCGTTGAAATCTCCACCAAAGCATAAAGGTAATCCATCCCAATAATCACATAGAGTAGCTAGCTCCCTTCGAAATATTTTTTTTTCATACACCTTGCAAGGGCCATAGACACCAATTAAGGCCCACCGGAAGTTGTCCTCCACATTTCGACAAGAAATACTTAAGGTAAAGGTGCCTTCAAGAAAGTCTTTAACTTCTATCAAGTCCGAATTCCATATCACAAACATTCCTCCCGATATTCCATAGGAGTGTAAAGCAATCCACTTACATGGATTTGTACCCCAACATTGACGCACAATAGCATCCGTGCAAGCACTAAGCTTCGTCTCTTGAATCATAAGAATAGAAGGCTTCCAACGTTTCACAAGTTTTTTTAATTTTGAGCGCTTATCCGGGTCTCCAAGACCATTTACATTCCAAGAAATAATCTTAAACATTAAAAAGACGACAACCCAAGGATTGTAAAACCCAAATAGAACCATTAGTTTGTACCACTGGCTCCCGTATCCAATTCATCTCTAAAAGCATTCACATGTAGGAGAATAGAATTTGATATAAAATTAATTTCCTTACCTGAGAATTCAATCCCCGCATGCTTGCCGGCTTCTTTAAGTTTGTCAAAAAGAACCTTGAATTTCGCATGTAAACCTTTAGCTAACTCCACATCATCACCATCCACATGTCGAGATCGCTTATTGCCATTACTTGTTTCCGAAGCCGCATCCTCATTGTCACCACATGTTTCTTTGTGTATTTCTTGATTTTCATTTTGTGCACAATTTTCTTGCTTGGAGTTGGTTTCCCTCTCCATAGCTCTATTTCCTTTCTTGTTTGTAACTTCCTCAATGAGAGAGACCGATATTCTAGAGTTAGAAATGACTTCGTTGGATAGCTTGGTCTTTAGTCTCTTCTTTAAGCTCCTCAAAGAAAAGTTGTCCATAGAAGCATAGCTAGGATCATTACTTCCTGTTGGATTTGTTGCCGCAAGCCCAACTTCTTTTGGAGTTATTGACACAGGCCTAGTTTCGTTCCCTGCTATCTTATGCACTGAAGCCTGCTTCGGGCCCATCGAGTAGAGACAAGATCCATCTAACACAACAACATGCCTAGTTTCTTTCCCTTTGTTTTGGACTGAATTCTGTTTCGGGCCCAACGAGATTAAACCAGTTCCATCTAGTCCATGATCCGTCTCATTCGCATATCTCATGTGATGATCCACTCCGTTCACACTATTAGCAGAAACAAAGTTTGAATTAAAGGTGTTCCGTACAACCTCATAGCTGGTTGACCTATGTGTCATGGTGTTACTCGTTCTTTCTGCCTCCACCTCTGTCGTTCTGACACCTTGACTTGGCTTGTGACCAGTAGAAAAGTCATTGAAACCAACCAATCCCAAGGCGCCACGTTTCTCTGTTTCTTCTTCCCTAACTCCGGGCAGTAGAACCATTTTCCGACGCCACAGTTTCTTCTTACCCAACATACAAGCTCTATCAATAGAAATTGGTTTGAAGTCATATTTTGATGTCTCCAGAGATTCGCCAATTAATCGAATTTGTACCCAATTTTTTGTAAGCCCTATCACCAGCTCCTGACACCAGACACCATTACTGACTGGACCATTTACCTTCACTTTGATCTCAAAGAGGTCTGTTGCCATTGATGTTTCCGGGCATACTTCCACTAATCCCCCAAAATTCTCTCTTATATCTTTAAATGTTGAGTAATCCCATAAATCAAAAGCAACCCCACTTACTCCAATCCAAACCTTCTTTGTTAGATTTGGTTTGAGCAGTGCATTAATCCCTGCAAACCAAGGGTATATGTGAATTTCTTTCTCCCCCACTTTCCACCCTTTAATTTGATTGACCCTATTGAATTCATCATGAGTTTTTATGGTGAATAATGCTTTAGTTTTATCAATTGGTTGTAAGTCAAAACCATAGTACCAACCAAATTTGTCCATCATCCATAATCCAACTTCTTGCCAATCGAATTCATCTGATTCCATTTCAACCACCATTGTTCTTTGCCAGATTGATTTTAGCTCTTGATTAGCCATTGTCTTATTCACTGCTGTGGTTTGGTGAGACTTAGATAAATGTTTATGCTCTTCTTGATTCCTAGCTGACCATACATTTTCAGCAAACTGAACCCATAAAACCTTCTTCTCCTTCCTTGCCTGTAGAACTGTGCTTCCATACATCAATCCTTCCAGAAACCTCCCCGTATCCCACCATCCATCCCCATTATTGCCGGCTGGAAAGAACAAAACAAAGGGATATTCTCTGTTGTGTGAAACTTGTAGACTCATAAAAACCCCATTTTCATTCTCCTTCCGTGTTGCCAGCATCCAGTCCTCGTTTTCTTTAAATCTCCATGTGGATAACTTTCCACCCCCCACCTTTGGCCTCATCCTTCAGGAGCCGGAGTAGCCAGATTCCGGCCTTAAAGCTAATCCAGCAAAATCGTATGTTCCTACCAGACCAGACTGCAAGATGGATAATGTCTCTGACTCCTTTTTTCCCTATTGAACCACCTATGATCTTCCGTTCTACTTTGATTGAGCTCCCTGTTCTTGATTGAATTTTTGATCTGCCACTAACATAGTCTCTGAACCCTGATCTAACCAAACGTAAATCACCCTCACCCTCATTTATTCTTGATCTCCTTCTTGTTGTTGTGATAAAGCCATCCTCATCCACTGCTCTCTGAAGACTTACCATTTTCCGACGATGTAACAGATGAAAAAACTTTCTCTCTCCTCATAGTTTCTCTCCCTCATAATTTCTCTCTCGTCACTTTCAAATCTCCAAATATTATGACATATTATCACTGGTCTTGTTCAGTGTTCCATAATTTTTAAATTTCTAGTTGAAGTTATCTTTTGATTGAATTAACAAGTGCCTCCAGATTTGGTTTTTGTGCTCAGAAAATAGATAAGGTCCTATTTTTATTTTATTTTAAAAGAAAAATAATAATAAAAACTTTAAGCAAATCTTTAAAGTTGAAATCTTTATAGAAATGAGTTAAAAAAATTCGTTTTTTCTTTTTGTTTGAAGCATGATTTCATTGTATTGTTACGGTTGACGATATCTAGATGTTTATTTTCATTTGAAGTATGTTGTTATGCTTGCTCTCATATTCTGATACTAGTAAATACTAGTTCATATTGTGATATTAAATCTATTGTTGTAATCCATTTCTAATAAAATCTGACATTTTATCATCATTTCTTCTTTTTAGGTTGTTTGAAAGATGACCTATTATATTGCTAATATAGCCCACACCGTAGAAAGGGATGTTGCAGACATAATTAATTTTGAACATGTTATGGTTTAGATAAAATGTTAAATATTTAAGTTTTGGATCAATGGTTTAGAATATTTTTAACATTTTATGATTTTTGTTCACCTCTTCGGATTTAAAAAAAAATATTTTACATCCATAGAAAAATGTTTACATATAGAATACACAGTTACACACCAAATTATCATCGGAGATGTTCTTAGTTATTATAATTTAAATAATAAAAGTTGTATGCTTAAAATTTCAACCGTCGATGTAAATATCATTGTACATACATATCTGTTTCTACGCTTATCGTCCAATCATTATACAGACTCAAACTCCAAGCCAGTAAGAACTTCGACAAGATTCAAGACTTGATAAATGCAGACATAAAAAAAAATCACACTTGTCCAAGAGTGTTAATTTTTTCATTTTTTTTATCCCAAAATCTTTTACAAATATTACTGCTCGTTACCAACGTTAGGAGCTACAAAGAGATCCATATTCTATATCAATATATTACTCCAAGAGTGTTAATTTGAGATGTGCATTTGAGGGGTGAATATGAGAAATACATGCCTGACCAATCGAGCATGAGTTTCTTATTATGCCATACATAATGCTACTGACTGTAAAGCAAGCTGGTACTGTACTACTGACTCTCAAAATCGCTCTTATGCGAGTTATGCTCATCGTTAAAAATATATATAAATAGTAAAAAATATACTATCTTCGTTTTAGGAAAAGAGTTACTATTACTTTTTCATTTTACTCTATTTATAGACTAAAATAAAAAAGTGATAGTAACTCATTTTCTGAAACGGAGGAAGTATATAAATAACAAACATGAACACCAATAATAATATTAGTTAGAATGGCTGTGAGAGATGTTCAATCTAGTTTTTCTATTAAGTATGTATACGGCAGTAATGCCGTAAATATGAGATTTTTATCTAAAAAACCTTGATTCTATGTTAGGAGATTTCATAACTTATTAGTCTCCACCTAGAAATCAGTTTATTATATGTGGGACTATTTTTTTTGGATTTGGTCGAGTCAAATCCCTAACAAGTTGGTCTCTCCAAATTGTAAATTGGTTAACTTGTAATTAGATCAAATAGTTTGATAGTCTTAGACATACTTTTATCATCATTCATAATTCAACATTCAAGGCTAGTCACGTCATCTTGATTCAAGGGATAACTTTTATGGTGATTGGAGCTCTGCCGTAGATTTGAACATTTGAAGCAAAATTCCGATGCTCGATAAAAGAAGCGCCCAATAACAGAACCGTTAGATTTTAACTTCTAAAATAATATCTAATGATATAGATTAGTTGCGCCAAATGATTTGGCTTAAAAAATAATTTCTGAAGCGCCAAACCATTTGAGGCCACAGAATTGATTCCAGATTACATTCAAACAACTCCTTAAACGCAATCTTAAAACCACACTTTTAGTCACAGTTTCTATCGTGAATCTTGAATGTTGAACCATGATAAGAGAAAGCCTTACTAGGCGTTCGCTGCGTATTTTTTTTTTGGGCCTTGCAAAAAACTAACTAATATTTCCTTAATCCTTCACAGTATCGAGATCAATCGCAAACCTTTACTAATTTTCTAAGTCTTAAAATTGCTTTAATTCGAAAAAGGTACCTTGAATTAAATCCAATAGTAATAGTAGAAGACTCTCATTTAGAGTATTTGCATGTTTTTTTGGCATATCTGCCTCCTTTTTTGCTACTACTTCTGGGTTTGTTTTAGCCTTCAAGTCTTCACTCTTTACCTTCAGCTTTTTTTCCTTCAACTTGAGCATTTCTTTTCTCCTCTTCGACCAAATTGGCCCATGAATAAGGGCAACAATAGTTGCGAACAAAAACGGCACATTAACATGATGAGAACATCAATTAGCATGAAGCATTCAGTATTCACATTCAAACTATGCGGTAATCTAAGCACACCAATGAACAATTTAGGATCCAAGTACATTATTACTCAAGCTTAATTTAGATTCACATTACACAACAAGCATTTGGATTTTCATCACTAAACCATTGAGGTGCATAATTAACATAGTGGACAACATAAGGAACACTAGTACTAGCCGTTTCTTTGTTTACTTTTATTTCTATCTTCTTTGCTTCCGCTTCTTCTGAAATCATTTTTGCTTCAATGATCTTCACTTCTTTTGCCTTCTTCTCTTCCACCTTAAGGGTTACGATCTCTGCATGCTTGTGAACTTTCTTTTGTATATATTCCACCAATTTATGGGATTCCATTGTTCCTTCAACAGTTAGAGTTTGCGCTTGCAAGTCCGATCTAACGCCGTAAACATCTACATTTGTCCCATCATGAGCAAGAGATTAGCATTATATATTTCCAAAATGAAAGTCATAACTCCTGCTTTCTCAAATGATTCGTGCATGCATCGAGTGTAGATTTTTACCTTTAAGTTTTAATAACCTCGACTTTAGATCATTTTCACATTTAGAACAATGCAAATGCACCTTCAGCGTTGTAGTTGTGGAAACTTTCATCTCCCCTACTTTGGGTTGAAGAACTACCATTTCAACCTTCTTCTTGCTTATTCTAATAACCTCCTCATGAACTAGTGTTGGATTGATTCGACCCTTCACCTTGATTTCACTGCTTTCGATATTGACATCTACTATCTGAACTCCTGCATGCTCATGTAGTATAAGCATCATGTTCTAATACTATTTTCGCTGCATAATAAATGTCAGTTGGTAATATTTTCAGCCTCTAATTATTTCTGGAGAAGAATTAAGAAATGTCACCTTGAGTTCTTTGGAGACGCTTCTGGATTTCCCTTGCACATTGTACGCAATGAAGATTGACCTTGTACACAACAGTGACCACTCCACCTCCCTCTCCAGCGACATCAGGCTTCACCATTTTTACCTTCGAAACCCTTGAAAGATGGATGGAAAGAGACTAGAAAAATCTATCAAAATGGAATATCTAGTTAAATTTTGGCCCTATTTCTTCTGTTTTTGGACATAGTTTACTTATGTGTATTTATAAGTTGGTGCGGTTAGATGAAAGTAGTTCACTAGTTTGATACATTAGCTTGGAATATTGAACACTACCATCAATCTTGAATATATATGTGACGGTAGTTTTCTTTTAACCAAAACTTGGACCATTTCTTTGTTCACTTAATCAAAGATAAGATAAGAAGAAGTCCAACCTTTTCCTACTATTAGTACCAGCACTTGAATATAATATGATGTTTCCTTGCAAAAGGAAGCAAGTTATTCTTATCTGCCTTAAATCTCCCTTGTGTACAACTATCCATTAAGGAAATTTTTTCCTTATTTTCTTTTGTATTCCTTTTGTTCAGTGCTTGTTTAGGCCCATATCGTATGTTTATGATCATACTGGCACTTGTTTAACCCTTTGTATGTTGCATTTTTTATATCCCTTCAAACAGTCTAGGACTCTAGGGACGTACGTAGCCAAATTCTGGTGTAGTGTGAGTTCAAAAGGCACATTTAGAATGACTGAGATGTGTGTATTGGGTAGATAATTGAAGTGGCATGCCTATTACATTTTAAGGTTCGGCAGTCAGTTCGGGTTTTCCAGTTTTTCTTTCTCTGGAGATTCGTTCACTGTTTTCCTGTATTCAGCAAACTTTCTGTCTCACTACTATTTCTGATTAGCCAATGTTGTATCGGTTATCTATGATGCTTTGTTTCTCTTTGGTAAGTTCACTATTCTTCTTGAAAGCAGTGGTGAATTCTCCCTTTCTGATCAGGTGGTGAATATGCATTGTTTTGTAGCCAAAGATTGGTTAGTTTTCCGCAAGGCCCATCAAAAATAAGAGGCAACAGACGCTCACCCAGTAAGTAACTGTGTGTGAAGATTTGGAAAGCCTAAACCATACTAGGAATCTAGGATGTCACAACCTGACTACTTTTATGATCATTCTTTTGTTCTTCTTTTGTTTTTTGCTTGTTTTCGCCTTTTTTTTTTTTTTTAAGTATTCACATCCAAATCTTCACTCTCAGTCTCAGTCTTCAGCATTTTTTTCTTTGAAACTAGAGCATTTCTTTCCTGATCTTCAACCGTATTGGCCCATGAATAAGGGCAACAACACTTGGGAACACAAGTGATACATTAACCGGATGAGAACATCAATTAGCATGTATTGCATTTATTCCTCTTATTAACTCGTATTTACTTAGTCAGACAAAAATTTGCGATCAAGAGTGATTATGATGTTCAAGTAGGAGCATACATATGTACCGTATCTGTGAGGGTATAAAATCTCTAACTACACGTGTTTAAATACTATGGGAGGAATATCAAATTAAGATAAAACGAGAAACACTGAAACACTGAAACAAAACCCTTTAAGAACTACTGAAACAGACAGCATCATTGCATGATCGACACATAAGCTGCGGGAAAGCATGATGCACTGCTCGAAACAGATATCTTCATTGCATGACTGACACAGAAGTTGCAGGAAAGCCTGACACAGTAAAGGGAACTGACAAACATCGATGCATGAGAGACACGTCTCAGCTATACAAGTTGCAGAACAAAAGAAACTAAATCATGACAAGTCACTTTCAATGGCCACATGTCAGACATGCCATAATTCTAATAAGACCACGACGTTCATCCAAATCCAAAAACAACAACTTGAGTACAAATCCGCAGAGGAAGTGCGGGACATCAAGCGATAAACTAAGGGAAATAAGAAGTACGCATACTAAGTCTTGCTGGAAACACGAATAAGTCTTGCGGAATAACTAATGTTCCAAAGTCTGGATAAGAACTAACAGGTGTAAAGTTAGATTGGAGGGGACCATGATATTTGCTATAAATACCCAACTCTAAGAATAGAGAGGGGACTGAAAAATTTGGGAAAATTGGACATAAGGAATAGGATCAGAGCAAAGAGTTTAGGTATGAGACTTGTGTTAATTTGATAGTTCAATTGTTCTTTGATTAATTTGACTTAATTATGTAGCTTGATATCTATCTGTAACATATAAACATGAATATAAAATAATCTAAATCTTTATCACCCGTGGATGTAGACAATTTAATTGTTGAACCACGTTAAATAATTGTGTTGATATATGTTTTAATTATTTCTTTAAATTGTTAACATGTTACGTTTTTATTTTAAGAGATTTGATTTCACTATGTTTCTGACTTTGATGGTTGTGATCCAAAGATTTAGATTTTTGGTAGTCACAATTTGGCGCTAGAAATAGGGATAGGTAAATGAATTTATTCTACCTGTCCAAATCTTCATTTTTTAGAAACCTTGAATTTCGTTATCTTATAAAACCCCCCTATTACAGCATTTTTAACCAGGAGTTATTTCAACCGATGTTTATATAGATTTAATTGTTCGCACAATACTTCTTTAATTGATACCTTTCACTTATATTAATATTCCTGGATACCTTATATGTTCTCTAAATCATGGGTTTGAAAACTTTGTTCATAAACTTCCACCAAAATATTATGTTTTATAATGATTTTACAAAAGAATTAAGCGTGAAACCATTAAATTTATATACCTCTGATTCAATTGTTTGACTGAATTAAAATTGTACTAAAACTACCTAGTTTTGATTCTTGTTAAAACAATAAAATAAGCCTTGAATTGAATTTCTTAACTTGCTTCTGATATGTTTGCAAAAAATGATTTAATGAACTTATAAAATCTGAGTTAAAATTGGAAAGTTGTCTAGGTTTTACGTGATATATCAAATTTTAGCTAGATATTTTCTATCAGTCAAACTGTTTTTTATATATGTTGCGGATATTAAAATTTCATGAAACACATATCTCATTATCTGAACTCTTGTTAGAACTTTGACAAAGAAACTTCTACGACAATACAAGATTGAACAAAGAAGACATTATAATATTCCAAAAGAAATTACATAAATGGAAACAGTTGCAAATAGAACCGTACAAGAACAAGATGTTGATATAAGAAATTTGGGAAATCAGACAATATAGACTCTGCAAGAAAGAGAAATAGTAGAAGAATCCCAAGGACCACAACCCTTGGATGCTCAGGCAAACATTCCAGAAAATCTATCAATTAACTAACCACATGAAGGAGCGTTATAAAATAGGGTTGACCCTACGGCTGCACATCGGGTCGGGTGGTCGGGTTTGGCCCCACCCGCACCTGACCCGCCAGTTGGCGGGTGACTGAAGTGTTCACCCGCACCCAACCCGCCGTAGGACGGGTCGGGTGCGGGTCACCTGCCCAGATTCATACTTCTGTTCGTCTTGTGCTTCCTGGTGAATTAGATAAACATGTTGTTTCTGAAGGTACTAAAGTTGTTACTAAGTTTACCAGCAACTAGATTATTGGATCCGTTCACTACAGCAACAATATATGTAATTTCAGTGTCTAATCTCGTGTTTTAGTTACTGTTAGTTTTTGTTAATGTTCAAATGTCTGATCTTATTATCAGATCTGGGATCTCCTAGCTTCTGTCTCACTGAGTCGCCCTCGATGAACCTGCACAAGCATATGTATAACATAACCAACCCCTAAGTTCTCGACTTTAGATATGGTACAATCGAAGATTAACTTCTGAAAATTTGAGTTAGAAAATCTTACAATCTTATCAAAAATTTTGAGTTAGCAAATATTGAAGTAAACACAATAGAAATGTTCAACTCAGACATTACTCAAAAAACACTCTAATTGATGGGAAAAATCATGTAAATTCTGAATTTTAAAATTATGGTATTGATCACATAAACAAACTAACTAAACCCTTTACTCCTTGACTGAAAATTTAAATTCTACAATCATCAATTACTCAAGAACCCTAGAAATTAAGGGTTATAAGTAAAAGGGGGAAAATGAAAAAGAGAAGGATTTTTCAGTAGTAGTGATATAACTAATACCTGATCAACCATCTTGTGTATGATGATTGTAGAACGATCAAGAACTTACATAGCAACACTTTCACCAGTCTCTGTATTTTGAGCAAATTTCACTTTTGCAAATGTTCCTTCCCCAATTGTTCTTCCTACTTCATACTTTCCAACTTTCCTTATACCCATTTCTCTCAACTTTAATCAATTCTCACCTCTCAAATTCAATCAACTCATTTGCTGCTACTATCCTTCTTCTTCTTCTTCAATTTGTTCTGGAAATCTGAATTTTTGAGCTGATAAAAATTGAAGAAATTTGATTAATTTAAGTTATCTTTTAGCTAGTGGAGGTAAAACGTAAAGGGGATTTTTTTTTTCCGGGTTGGGAGGGTGGGTCGGATGAGAGAAGGTGTCACCCGCACCCGACCCGTTTATCGACGGATCAGATGCGGGTCGGGTCAAAACTGGCGGGTGCGGATCGGGTGGCGGCTCTGGGTCGGGTTTGTACAGCCTAGTTGACCCCATTAATCAACTACTTGAAGAAATGAATGAAATGCGCAAGGTTCAGAAAACTTGTACAGAAAAAATTGCCCTCTTAACCCAAGAAAATCAGATGCTTAGAAATAAAGCTCAACAAGATGTGGAAGCATCTGTTATCAGGATACATGGGCAAGAGGCAAGCTCAAACAGATCCGCAAAAAGTAAAGCAAGAATTAATAAAGATAAAAGGGTAATGGTAGTGGAACCCATACATGATACATATTTTCACTCAAGATAAAACAAGATAAATCAGCGGTATGAGTCAGATAGAATGGATTTTGATGATTCAGAGCCGCAAAACAACAGATGGCAAAAATATTTTGAGGACTTGGAACAAATGTGAGAAGAAATCAAAACTTTAAAAAATAAACAGGAGGGAGGACGACTTGAAGAAGTGCTAAAAGAGGCCAGTAGAACACCATTGGCCTCACACCTTGCGCATGCGTCTATCCCGCATAAGTGCAATCTTCCCATCTTTGAATGTTATGATGGGACTAAGGATCCAGCGGCTCACTTAAAATACTACGATCGCAATATGACCCGTTGGGAACAGAATGATACTTTCATGTGTAGATATTTTCCTTCAAGTTTGAAAGGGTCAGCATTAACATGGTATGATAATTTATCATAAGGGTCAATACATTCGTATGCACAACTGACTCGTAAATTTTTGGAAACATACATGTATAATAAACCCGCAGACGGTGGGATGAACAAGTTGTTTTCCCTTGAGTCTTGGACAGAGGAGACTATCCGAGACTACACAGATCGATGTAAGGCGATTTGTCAAGCAATAGTGAATGTAAATCCAGAAATTTCTATTAACTGCTACAAATGGGGGATAACCAACCGAATGAGCCCGCTCTTTGTAGATATTCATGGAAAAAATCCGAAAACCGAAGGGGATCTCAGGGAAATTATTGAAAAATATGCAAGTTTGCAGGATATTCAAAAACAACATACGAGAATAATTTCCCAACATCAGAGGGTTGCCAACAGGGCAAATTTTGTAGAAACATCAACAAGTTCCGGAAAGAGGGTTACGGGTGAAAATCCTAATATTAAATTCAAATGAGGCAGGAAAGATGATGAAAGAAAGTTCAACCGCCAAATTGAGGATCGAGTTTTCACTAAACTCAACACCCATTACTCAATTATTCTAAATGCCATTAAGAACAGGCACGATTTTGAATGGCTATGGGCAAAAGGAAAGCAGCCATCACACATACAGAATTCAAAGGATTATTGTGAATATCATTGCTTTCAGGGCCATCCCACAAGCAGATGCAGGAATTTGAAGTTGCAAGTCCAAAAATTGATTGATATGGGAGATCTGAAAGAATTTCTTTATTTGCCCAATCCTCCACCAAGGCTCAACATAGGAAAAGCTGTAAATATTCCACAAAATAACCCAACCATCAATATGATTTCCTATACCGAGTCGAGTCAATCATCTATGAACGCATCCATTGACAAGAAGCTGCGTAAAAGGGTTCACAGGCATTAAGTCTTCAAAGTTGTGGGGAGAGTCACAGAAACATGGGAAGAATGAATGGCTTCCCCGTTAAATTTTTCAGCGGACGAGGTTGATCAGGAAATTGAAACACATAATGATCCGTTGGTGCTCACTCTACCAGTATCTGGATGGAATGTCAAAAATATTCTTATGGATGGGGGAAGTTCACTTGATGTGTTATTTTATGACACATTCCAAAAAATGGGATTAAAGGACGATCAACTTACACCTTCTTACTACACTATTTATGGGTTTAATGGGATAACATCAAAACCAAAAGGGGAAATTTTACTTGATGTTATGGCAGGACCAGTAAACATTTTGACTAAATTCAGTGTAGTAGAGGTACCGTCTCCATATAATGCCATCATTGGTAGACATTGGGTCCACCAATTGAAAGGAGTGACCTCAACATATCACCAATACTTACGATTCCCGACACCGCAAGGGGAGATGGAAATAAAGGGGAATCAGAATATTGTAAAATATTGCATCCTCGCAGAAACTTACATGAATGAGGAACGAGTTCAACAGCAACAAGAGAGAAGAAAAAAGCAAAAAATAAAAAGCTAAAGAAGAAGCCATAAGTCAATATTTGATTGAGACTGCGGGTAAAGAATCGGTGAATGAAGCAAATGAAAATACTTCATCAGAAGCAAACATGCCAAAAACTAAAGAAAGGGGCAGTATCCCAGAATAGCCATTAAAGGGAGCTCCCACACTTTCAGGGGCTCCCAAATCCACTTTTACAGTAATTGAAGAAACCAAAAATATCAACATAGGAACAGAAGAATTCCCGAGGGTAATAAAGATTGCAACATTAATGGAAACAGAAAGGAAAGGGAACATGATTTGGTTACTTTACTTAGAGATTATATGATATTTTCGCATGGAAAATGAAGGATATGCCAGGCATTTATCCAAGCATTCTCCGTCATGAATTACATATACATCCAGGCACTATACCATTTCGGCAACATATATGCAAAGTGGCACCTGAGTATCATGCACCGGTGGAAAATGAACTAAAGAAACTCATGGATGTGGGATTTATTCGAGAAGTGCGTTACCCAACCTGGATATCCAACATGGTAATTGTACCAAAGAAGAATGGTGGAGTAAAGATTTGTATAGATTTCACCAATTTGAACAAGGTATGCCCGAAAGATAGTTATCCGCTTCCTAGCATTGATCAATTAGTGGATGCAGTTGAAGGACATAAGGCTTTATCTTTCATGGATGGACAGTCAGGATATAATCAAATTGCTGTAGCTGAAGAGGATCAAGAACATACTATATTTTACCCCGCACGGTTTGTACTGCTATACCAGAATGCTATTTGGGCTAAGGAATGCGGGAGCAACTTATCAACGACTGGTGGACGCAATCTTTAAACCATGGATAGGCCACACCTTGGAAGTCTATGTAGATGATATTCTAATAAAAAGTAAACTCTCAAAGGATCATTTACAAGATTTATGAGAAATCTTTGAAGCTCTATGCAAGTATAAAATGAAAGTTAATCCAGATAAATGTATTTTTAGTGTTACATCTGGAAAGTTCTTGGGATACTTGGTTACAAAAAAAGGGATTGAGGTTGATCCAGCAAAAATACAAGCGATTGTTAATATGCCATCTCCAAGGAATATAAAGGAAGTACAAAGATTAAATAGATGTTTATCCGCACTTAGCAGATTCATTGCTAGATCATCAGACAAATGTAAACCATTTTTGGACATACTGAAGAAGAAAAGCAAATTTGTGTGGAATGAAAATTGTGAGCAAGCCTTTCAAAAAATCAAATCTTATCTCGCCACATTACCCTCACTACAAAAACCAAAGCCTGAAAAAGTGTTGGCCTTGTACATAGCTGCAAACGAAGATGCTGTAAGTGCGGTATTGGTACGAACAAATGAGAAAGTAGAGAAACCCGTGTACTACATGAGTAAAACTCTCAATCTTTCCGAAATGAATTATACTAAAATTGAACAATTGATATTAACACTGGTTTTTGCCACACAAAAGTTGCGCACATATTTTCTAACACACTATCTGCGGGTACTAAGTAAAGCTCTGTTAGAATCCGTACTAAAGAATGCGGGAAAAGTAGGGAGAATAGCAAAATGGAATACACAATTGGAACAATTCCACATCATATTTGAAATACAAACTGCACAAAAATCACAAGTCTTGGCAGATTTCCTTGCGGATTTACCACTGGATGATGATTTTGAAATCCAAGGTTTGCCCGGAATAGAAGATGATGATTCCCAAGATATTCTGAGTTCTGTAAACTCCCGCAGATGGGAAGTATTTGTTGATGGGGCACGGAATAAAGAAGAAGCGGGAATCGGAATTGTGATTACAACCCCTACAGGAGATCGCATGGTACATGCATTTCGTCTTGAATTCGGTGAACACACAAATAATATAGTAGAATATGAGGCTGTGGTTCATGCCTTACGGCTTATCATCGAATTGGGAATAAATGATGTGCGACTTACAAGTGATTTACAACTGATAATTCGGCAGGTTGAGTTGAAATATCAAGCGCTTGATGAAGACTTGATAGAATACAAGAATCTTGTTCAAAAATTGGCATCCCAAATTCCAAACATAACTTTTCGACATTTATCCCGAGAGAAAAATTGCCATGATGATGCATTAGCATTCATTTCTTCAATGATAAAAGATCAAAATACTTCAGTAGTCAAAATTGGGGAATCTATGAGCCATCAATAAAGTTATGGGCAGTCGAAAACATGGAAGAAGAAGTTGGTGAAGATATTGAAGATGCAGCCATTAAAGATGATGCAAACCTTCCACGGAAACCAGAAAATTAATCATCTGAAGAGGATTGGAGGCTCCCGATACTTCAGTACTTATAAAATGGGATATTTCCCACAGACACTAAAGAGGCAAGAAAAGTGCAATCAAAATCTGCAAATTATCAGTTGCGGGGTAAAATTTTGTACGGCAGATCTTTTTTGGGACAATTACTTTGGTGTTTGTCACAAAAAGAAGGACAACGTATTCTCACAGATATTCATTATGGAGATGCGGGAAATCATAGTGGAAGACGATCACTTGTACTGAAAGCAAAAACGCAAGGGTATTACTAGCCATTTATGCATAAAGATGCGGGGAACCTGGCAAAAAGGTGCAAAGAATGCCAACGCTTTGCAAAGAGAATTAAAGCTCCCGCAACAAAACTTAATTCTGTACCCATCCCATGGTCGTTCGTAAAATGGGGAGTAGATATTGTTGGGCCCTTAGTGGAAGGCACATAAAAAATAAAATATCTAATCGTAGCAACTGATTATTTCACTAAATGGGTTGAAGCCAAAGCACTTGCTCGTATTAGGGATACGGATGTTTTCAAGTTTTTATTCAAAGATGTAATTTGCAGATTCGGAATCCCAGTAGCTATAGTCTCGGACAATGGACAACAATTACAAGGGGAAAATATTGATATGCTTTTCGAAACATTTAATATCCAAAAGAACAAGTCCACTCCACTTTACCCTCAAAGTAATGGACAAGCTAAAGCTACGAATGAAAGTATTGCAATGAATGTAAAAAATACTCTAGATGGACATCATAAACGATGGTGCGAACAACTTCATAACACTTTGTGGGTATATCACACGACAAGAAGAGAGGCCACTGGAGAATCACCATTTCTACTTACTTATGGAGCGGAAGCAGTTATTCCAACGGAAATTATTTTATCCACAACAAGGACAGAAGCATGGGAAAAGAATTTAAACACAAATTTAATGTTTGATAAGTTGGATGACTTAGAAGAAAGAAGGTAGGTTATGCTCCAAAGAATGGAGAATTATCAAAGAAGACTGGCAAGAGAATATAACAAGAAAGTCAAGTTGTGGAATTTTATTGAAGGGCAGTATGTTCGGTGACAAATACCACAACATCAAAGAGACAAAAAAGCAACAAAATTTGCACCCACATGGAGAGGACCATATGTCATACAAGATATTACGGGACAAGGTTCATACCATTTGCGGAATATGAATGGAGAAATCTTACGGCATCCTTGGAACGCACAATATCTCAAACCATATTATCCATAACCAATAATGCAATCATACAATAATTTGGCTTCATACTAGGTAAAGAAAAACAAATGCAATCTCTCTAGAGATTCCATATAAATGTCTATGAGTGTATGACTATTGGATCTTTCGCCACAGAGATTCCTAACATGACATTAGTTATTGTATCAGGTACTCTCCATTTCAGGAGGTGCTCTAGGGACCGCATCCTAACTTCCTCCTGGCCAGAGAGAAGTTAGACATGCGCTTCAACCCTCAAAGCAACTCAAGGTACAAAATTGACTTGCGGTTAATCAATACACACTCAATCAATGCACTAACAATTATATATATATTCACAAATTATTTTGCAGGAACAAAAATACAAGGAAAAATGAAAGTGCTAAAATAATTCGAAAGAAGAAAAAACTAAAAAACAGGAACACAAAAGAAAAACAAATAAGCGGGAAAAACAAAGGAAAAACTAAGTAGCGGGAGGTTTTGCACTGGAAGAAGGGTGTTGCTGTATTTTCTTGCGGCTATAGACTTTGGTGAATCCATCAGCCTTAACTTTGTCAAGAGTGTTATTGATCGCTTTCGCAACTCTAATACGAGCTTCAATCCTTAACCAAGAAATATGAGCTTTTGCGGCTTCAAGATCCTTTTTGCACATATCTACTTCGGCGGCAGACTTTTGGACACTCCCCTTCCAAAAAAGTGTTTTCCCTCGCTCCGAAGCCAAGTCTCGAGCTAAGCTTTCATCCTTCAAAGTTTCAAGCCTCCATTTGTCCTCCGCCTCTTTGGTTTTAGGGGATAAATGTTCCAGCTGATGTTGCGCCTTATTAGCCTTGGCAGTAACAAGATCCAGCTGCCCTTTGATTTCTTCCACCTTAGCATTGGAAACACCAAGCTCTCCTTCAGCCTTAGCAGCTCTTGCGGCCGCATCTTTGAATTTTCCTTCAAAACCTGTAACAAAAATAACATGTTAATCAATACGGAAATAGTATTCAATTTAAAGTATGCAGAAAAAATAAGATACCTCTTGCGAGGAATTCAAACTCTTCTAGTTCGTGGGTCATTGCGTCTTTTGAAACATCAAGAAAATTATATTCTTCTGAAAGCTTATGATAATTGGCAATGAGTTGCTGAAGATCTTGACGACGCTGATTTAACTCTGTTTGTTTCAATGAATCATTGTTCCGCAACTGATTTGATTCGCTTGTACACTTTTCCAACTCTCTATGCAAGCGGAAAATGTCACTCTCACGATGAATAACGGTATCAGATAAGCTGTGGATTTTAGCTTGAGCATCCGCAAGTGCGTTCCCTTTGGCATAAGCATCTGAAGCCGAGTTATCTCTATCTTTAATCAGTTGCGCGATATAAGAAGAAAGCTGGAAGTTGTGATGTGACCCTGAACGAGAAAATCCCGCAAGGATATTCTGACGTTCCACATAGAGCTTGTGATTTTCTTCTTTCAACTTCTCTGATTGTGCCCGCGCTTCAAGAAGATAATCCTTGGTCCATAGCAAAGTAGCATTGTACTCTTTCTTCTTGCGGATGTAATTTCCATATAAAAGCCGGTGCTTTGATTCTGATTCATTCATCTTATCAACCAGATTATTAAATCTTCCCTTGATCTCCATATTTTCATTATTAATTTTCAACACATGTTCTTCCAGACGCGTGTCTCTACGTCGCAGCCTAGGTATAAGGTTTGAATCCCCCGTTGATCTCATAAAATAATTCAGAAACATGTAAATAAAATAAGAAAAATGACGAGAGAAAAAGTATTAAATCTTGATTTTGAAGATCAAGCAACTGCTGACAAAGCGCATCATTTTCCCGCTTCAAACCTGTAGCTTCTTCTTCCACATTCCTACATTGGGTTTCCATCTTCATGGATCGTCCCTTATAAAACTTATAAGCCATATGTGCGGCGTTTTGATCCCGGGCAAGCTGCAATTTACAGGATTAAAGTTATAATTTAAAATGAAAATAAAACAAAATTTAAGGATATTAAAACAATAAGAATACCTGCAAGAGAGCTTGTCGCGGGAAAGAGTACGTTTTACAATCTGCAAGCGCAACTGTCTCTGCAAGAGAGGAAGGTTGATTTATGAAAAAATAGGGGTCGACGGGTTGGCCTTGGTCTCTTAACCAGGCTTCTTTCACTGCGTCGGTGCAGACCGCACGTACTCCCGTAAATTAGCGACCGCAGTATTATCTGTTGCCACCGGCTGGAAGTTGCACGGAACAGACAACAGCTCCTTCGACATAAACCAACGGAAGGATTCCTCCTCGTCGTCCAAAAGACTTTGATCTTCCTCTATCCCTTTGCCTTTATCCTTGTGCGGGATTTATTCACTCATTTGCACCGCAACTGTGCTTGCGACATTGCCCTCAGAAGAAGTCGCTTCCACTGTAACGACTGTTGGTTCACCCTCAACAGTTATGAAATTTATCGGCTCACCCTCTTCAACTTCAACACTTCCCGGTTCACCTTGAATGGGGAGATCCTCCTTATCAGATGAATCATCTTCACTTGTAGAAGGTTCGAGAAGATCATCTCCATGAAAAAGGAAGGAAGGTTCAGGATCAGCAGCTTGGTGCGGAAAATTGACCGCAACATCTGTAGCTTCCACCACAACACCAACTAATTCCGCAGACTCAAAATCTATCATCTGAAGTGGGATATTCTGCCCTTCTTCATTTCTCTAAGGAACAGAGATATCCTCAGCTCTCGATATTGGTTGATTAGGGGAAGAATTACGAATTTCTCCTTCCTTCCTGTCAGTAGAAGCTCGGGGCGTAGCCTTAGATTTCTTACGACCCTGTCAATATACCGCAAGAACTTATTAAATGAAATTCATAAGGATCATAAGAATTCATTTGGATAAGTCAATACATTTTCTGTTGGAGTTGGGGCTTTACGTTTAACGCTCGAATCTACTTTCGAACCTCCTTCAGCTTGCGGCTATAAAAAAGAGGAAAAAACAATTAAACAATGTTTAAAGCAGGATATAAAAAGATAGAGAGAATTTTACGTACCACATTGACAAGCAAAAAATCGAAGCCTTCAAAGTTCAACCGCCAAGGGCAGTAAGGATGAAAACGCGATAGAAGGTTGTAAACCACACTTTCTTGGATGAACCCGTAAACCCATGGACCTTCAATGATCAGGGGAGTGCGGTACTACCTGAAATCATGATCATCGCGGATTTTTTCTTGTAAAGGATCACGTGTCCCAGGAACGACGTTCAACTTGGAGTTATCAATCTCCCAGAGCAAACGGAATCCTTCACCACATCTGCGGCTCAGACCGACACTTCATTACTTATAATTCTTCGCAACGTAGCATGGAAGTTATCTACCGTGTAGTGTTTACGTTCCGCAGGTTCGGGAACGTAACATGTGAAGTTGGTTTTTCCCTTGCTACGCATACTATATTCATCCAACACGCGCCACCAATTCCCGTTATATTGGGTAACGGATCGGGCTAAACCATGCTTGGACTTGTTACGGCTCGTGAGAACCTCAAATTGAAAAGAATTCCCGCTCTGGTACAGAGGAAGCTTCAAGTCCGCATCCAATACTCCCGTGGGTATTAACAGCCTGTTGTTGTTGTACTCGAACTTCTCCATCATCTCCAACGTAATTTCATCTCCTTCAACAGGATCGCAGAAGGAAACTTTAAATTGCTGAAGATTGTGCTTCTTTTTAAACTCCGCAAGGTTCATCGACCTAAAGCCCAAGTTTTCGTTTAAACTTATTTTTAGAAGCTTGGCCGTAACAGATACATCTACGGACCTTACTAAGTCAGAAGGTGGAACTCCTAAAGTGCCAGATTCATCCACAATACTCTTTTTCTTCACAGTATAGCGGGATGACTTCCTTCCTGAAGGATGATCATCCTGATGAGAAACACCACCAGCAGCTTTGTTATCATTTTTTCCAGTTATGATAAATTTTTATCTACATATGAAAACAAGAGAAGATAAGTTCATCATGATGAGAAGCAAGAAAAAAACAGAAAACCTACAGAACAGAAGAACAACATGATGACTATTATTGAACTAGAATATAAACAAGTGAACAACTCTCTGATCAAGAAAAGAAAAGATTTATAGATTCAATGAGGCAATCACAAACCATCATCATGAATTTAGCCAGGAGAAAAACAAGAATACAACAGAACTTGTTTGAAATAAATAAACAAGATCATCGTCATTAACACCATTCACTCCAACAGATAATAAACAGATAAACAAGAACATCATCAACAACATCATCATCATTGTCCACTTTAAAAGATTCAGTCAAAGAGATTAATAAGTAAACAAATACCTTAAGAAATAGGTTAAGAAAATTACCTGTAACGAAGTAAAAGACAGGAAGCAAATCAGATGATTGAATGAAAAGAAGACTTGATCCCGATGCAAAAAATCTTTAATCACAAAGTTCAGAAGAATGTAAAAGCACTAAGGAATCTTTGAAAAGTTCAGAAGAATGAAAAGCACAAAAACTTTAAGAAGAAGAGGACAAAGAAGATGAAGAATGGGATGCGAGATGTGACTAGCATTAAATACGAGAAGAATGAAACTGACGAAACCGTCGAAAAGTGAAAGAGATAGAAACTTTATCAGAGATATGATTTCCTCGAAACCGCCAACTGACAGAAACAAGAGAAGAAAATTTATTAGTAGCGTGAAAATCGGGAAGAGTAAAGCTAAATGTGGGTAGAAAATTTATTACTGGCGTAAAAATCAGAAGAGTAATAACTATTTTTCCTTTTTTAAAATTTTACCATAAGCCAAAATTCAAAAGAAAAAAGGGGCAAATTTTGAGGGTATAACATCCCTAACTACACGTGTTCAAATACTATGGGAGGAATATCAAAAATTAAGATAAAACGAGAAACACTGAAACACTGAAACAAAACCCTTTAAGAACTACTGAAACAGACAGCATCATTGCATGATCGACACATAAGCTGCGGTAAAGCATGACGCACTGCTCGAAACAGATATCTTCGTTGCATGACTGACACAGAAGTTGCAGGAAAGCCTGACACAGTAAAGAGAACTGACAAACATCGATGCATGAGAGACACGTCTCAGCTATACAAGTTGCAGAACAAAATAAACTAAATCATGACAAGTCACTTTCAATGGCCACATGTCAGACATGCCATAATTCTAATAAGACCACGACGTTCATCCAAATCCAAAAACAACAACTTGAGTACAAATCCGCAGAGGAAGTGCTGGACATCAAGCGATAAACTAAGGGAAATAAGAAGTACGCATACTAAGTCTTGCGGGAAACACGAATAAGTCTTGCGGAATAACTAATGTTCCAAAGTCTGGATAAGAACTAACAGGTGTAAAGTTAGATTGGAGGGGACCATGATATTTGCTATAAATACCCAACTCTAAGAATAGAGAGGGGACTGAAAAAATTTGGGAAAATTGGACATAAGGAATAGGATCAGAGCAAAGAGTTTAGGTATGAGACTTGTGTTAATTTGATAGTTCAATTGTTCTTTGATTAATTTGACTTAATTATGTAGCTTGATATCTATCTGTAACATATAAACATGAATAAAAAATAATCTAAATCTTTATCACCCGTGGATGTAGACAATTTAATTGTTGAACCACGTTAAATAATTGTGTTGATATATGTTTTAATTATTTCTTTAAATTGTTAACATGTTACGTTTTTATTTTAAGAGATTTGATTTCACTATGTTTCTGACTTTGATGGTTGTGATCCAAAGATATAGATTTTTAGTAGTCACAGTATCACAACTCAAGTTTAATGCAATAATGTCGTTATAAAGTCATAACACGCAATGGAACGAGAGAAAGAGATAGAAGGAACTTGGTTTGTATTATACTGTTGATTAAAATTACAAGAAGACAAGTAAAGTTTTGCCTTGCTCTTAATTGCATGTTGTTGTTAGTTTTACATTATTTTCATACAGTCTATCTACAACTGGGGTGTTACTAATCCTAAGATTACAAACCCAAATTTTCCAGTACCACAAGCATCAACATCCTCTACACTCTGTAACTCTATCTATCCAACTCCATTACATGGTGGGGTGTATATTATCGAAGTTTTAGATTTGGGGATGAGCTTGGACTTGGTTTCATAACCTTAAAAATAATATTAAACCTCTAGCTCTAGGCCAGGGTGTTAGACTTTTTCCAATAACGTCTATGGTTTTTACACTGGAACGCTGTGTGTGGTTTAGGAATCCATGACTAATGTGGGTCTCCTAACAAACATGACTTTAGAAGATTTATGAAATGAAGTTTGTGGTGAACAGAAAATAAGACAAAACAGGATTTGGCATAGAGTGCTGGAAATAGTGAGAGAGAGGAACAAAACTCAAGACCAAGAATAACACAATAGCAGACACAACCAAAACAAAGGCCTGGGAGTGGGGAAGGAAATTAAGCTTTCAGGCGGAGGACCCAATCCACTGCAAACGAACAAAAAGTACGATGATCTCAAAGCTTAACGGAGTATGAGAATTTGAGAGAATTCACGAATTGGCCCTTGTGGTGGAATTTGATTCGTTGAGATTTTTTTCGTAAGCCAAATGAAACTAGGATTGGGAGCGTAGTTTAAATGAAAAAAAGTTGTCATTTGAGGATAAAAGAAGTTGTAAGACTAACCCATATAAACATTAAATTTAACTTTCAACTTTACAAACCCGTGCTCTTTTTTTCTTTGAATCAAGCCAATGATCAAGGGATTGTTTGAACGTATCTTAAATTAAGTTTGTTGCCTAAATAATTAGGTGCGAGAAGTAAAATTTATTCACTCAACCATTGTGCACATCAAATTTAAACCATCAAATTTAATTTTATAAGTTAAAAACTAACAGTTCATCTATTTATATCAAACCATTAAACGCATCGAATTTAAATTACCATAAAGGCTAAGACCACTTAAAGTGACGTATGTTGAAGTTCAAAGTTGAATTTTAATCACCATAAGGGTTAGTCTAAGTAACGGGTGCAAAAATAGTTTTTGCAGCTTGATGGCTAACTACATTAACACGCGACAAGCGTTTCGATTATCGGGTGCAAAAAAAATTTATTAGGATGAGCGAAATGGTATACAACTAACGTTCAACACTAGAGTATCCAAAATCCAATCTATACCTTTTTTAGACCCGTACACTGATCGGGTCCTTTATAGAAACGGGCTCATATGTGTAAGAATGACGTTAAGTGTTCTTGTACTTCGGTTAAGTTAGTTAAGTCTATTAAATTTTCCCATATTCTTTGACAGTTGGTGTTTTTCTTTGTGTTCAAAATTTTATTTTTCATTTCATTTTCAAGAAACATGAAAAACATGCTACTTATAACCTGTTTTGATACTATTTAAGAAGTTGTTTTTTGATTTCTAGAAATAGAAAAATCATAAATTAATTTAGGTATAAACTTTTAAAACGACATATAAAACCAAAAAGTTAATTTTTATGAATTAAAATATTATTGCTTCTGATTTTTGTGATTGATTTCTACTTCTGATATCCAAACATCCTCTTACTTCAGCATATTTTTAACTGTTAATTTATGATATATCAGAGCATAAATTGATGTAATTTTGAAATAGTGATAAAAGGTTCGATACTCAGACTTGTAAAGATTCGATTTTCAGACCTAATTATTAATAACTAAAAATTAAAAAAATTAAAAGAAAATTGATTTAAAATTGATGGGAAGAAACCAGAGCAGCCTGAAAAATTCCAGGAAGAAGAAAAAAATCTGTTGGATGGTCTAAAGAGGGAAAAAACGGACCAAAAGGATTCAAAAAGAATTGTAAAGAAAAGGCGAGAAGTATGAATCAATAATTGTGATTGTGGCAAAAAGTGAGTCCAAGTAGGGTAACTCACATCAACACGACACCGTCCAATTTACATTCCCGTGATAGGCGTACGGTCATAAATAGGCAGTGTTTAAGTTAACGTAAAAGTAGGTGATTCCCTGTATAGTAGTGTATCCTACTCTCCTCCCATCGTAAGTTTAGGAACCGGTCCATCCCATTTGAATTGACAGAGTATTTTCAGATCGTATTCTCACATTAATAGCCATCTTTTGGACCATTAATCAAGGGATAAAGTTAATAATATTTCCACTATCATGGCAGCGTATTAGGGAAAAACGAAAAACGGTCTTGAATGAATGATCACACACCTTCACCATGAAATATACATGTCTACCGTGATTGTATTCTGTAATGCATTTATACGATGCAGGCAAAATTTGAACCGAGACCTATACTGTCGAACACATATAGTAAAACACTAAAACTACAGTCATCTACTAATATATTTAGATTTAGAATTTGTATTCTTGTTATCAATTGTTAATATCGTTAGTACACAAGTTATCTGGTTTTTCCTAACTCATCTGATTCGTCTAAATCTGATTAAATTAGATGTGACTTAAAAATTATTAAATAATATAATTATAAAAACTTTTAAATTTAGTAAGGTATATGCCTAACAATTAAGGCATAAAATATTTTGAAAGAAATTGTATCTAACTCGGATATCTCAAACTCATATACATGAGCCGAGTCAGACTTAGACTCAAACATCAGAAAATCCTAAAAACAAACAATCTGATACTTAATACTGAGTCTGAGTCCGATTCACAACTACAATCAAATCCAACCAAACAAGGCGTTGGGTTTTATACGTATGGATCGTTTAGTGTTTGCACTTTGCAGTATAATTACAACTTCTTTTTGTCCTCAATTGGTTGCTACTTTGCAGCCAATCTCACTACAGGTTGTTTCATCAGTGACAAACTGTTTGTCTTAATGTACGGCCAGTAATTTTATTATTCAAAATAAAGTACAGTACAAGGCCATTTTGGAAAATTAATATTTTAATCGATGGTAATTTAGTCAAACTACATGAGAAACCCCCCAACAAGAAGAAGATCTTCTCAAAACAAACAACACTTCTCTCCACTCTTCTCCTCAAACCTCAACAACACAAAATCACTCTCCTTCTCTCATCCTCCTCTGTCTCTCACTCGTACACTCCGCCGGCTTTATCCGGACGGAAAACCTAAAACATCATCAGATTCCGGCAACACCAATGAACAAATCCCACCAATAATAATAATTATGACCCAGAACCATTCCAAACTTTCAAAAGAAGAACAAAACAGTGGTGGTGGTGGAAGAGTAACAACAGATATGAGAATCATAGTACCATTACAAGGTGTTGTACAAGGTAGAGGTGGGTTAGTCTTAGGTTCAGTTATCCCTTGTGCTCTTTTCTACTTCTTACAACTTTATCTTAAAAGAAACCGTTCTTCTTCATCATCATCTCAACCTGATGATAATTCATCACCACCAAATCCTTTATCACCATCACCGTCTTCAGGACAACTATCTGAAGTTGGTGGTGTATTGAATCGTTCTTTATCTCGTACGCATTTGATGTCTCCTAGAAGTGGTGGTTCTGTTCATTTATCTTCTAGGGCTAATTCAATTGTGAAATCTAATGATTCTGCTTATTATATTGGACTTAATAAAGCTAAAGAAAATCCTTATGATGCGGTTTTCAATCCTAATGGGTTTATTCAACTCGGATTAGCTGAAAATAAGGTTAATTCTCCTTAATGCTATGTTAATTTTCTCTTCATTGAAATTGTTTTTTGTATTGATGGAATTGGTTTAGTGAGGATTTTCTTATAATGGGGCTCTTTTGTTTGTGTAGTTGTCGTTAGATTTGGTTCGAGATTGGCTTACTGAGAATGCCAAGGAGTTGGTAATGGGTGGAAATGAGGAATTGAGTATTAGCGGGATTGCGACATATCAGCCTTTTGAGGGATTGACAGAATTAAAAGTGGTAATGTCAAAGTTTTGTATGCTTTTTTTTCTTGATTTGGTTATGGTTAGTGATAATATATATTTGCTCAGTGAATAAAGGTAAAAAATTGTAATAGTAGAGCCGATAAAGTAATAATCATGACGCGTTAATAAATAAACTTTACTGATGGTGATTGTGTTAGTTAGCTGAAATAGTACTTGGAAAAATAAACCTTGCCGAATTAATGCATATTGGTGTTCCCTGATTTGGTGAATGATTGGTTTTCGTATGCTCAATCTATGAATGATGGTGGTTCAATATCGCCTTTAGTGTAGCTTCTGGTGGGTATGGTTTGTGCTTGAACTGTATGGGCGAATTCAGATGAGCATCTCTTTTCTGTAAACAAAAGTACTTCTTAGAGTTTGCTGTTGTTTTCTATTGGAAGAAGTCTTTGTCTACAGCATTGCAATTTGTTTCGTGTTCTCAAAGGTTGATTCATTATGTAGGAAGTTGAGAACTTTGAACCTTGAGGAGATAATGGTGTGAATGGTAACATAGCATATTTATGTGGCTGACTACCACTTATGATTAACTTCATTGAAAAGAAACTAATTGAAGTTTAATTTTGAACTGTACAATTTGAGGATTCTGTTCACTAACAAACTACTGAAGACTTGCCGCAGTCAGCCTTGATTTATTTTATTTTCTTTTACCATTCCATCTGATCTCAAGATGTACATTGGATGGTCCCAGAGACTGTTCCCTTTTCATGCCACGTGTTTCCTGTTCACGGTGCAAAATGGATCTTCATACTTGATCTTATGTATGTATCATGTGATTTATGATGGACACTTTAAGTTTGTGTCAGTTTCATCTTTCAAGCATAATTGTGTTCCTTGGGAAAACAAGGAATGTAATTGCTAGTTAGTTTTTCGTGGCAGTGATTGTTATGACTTGTGGCCTAACGATGAATACATTTTTGTCTAGGTACTGTTTGTGTAATCATTAAGCACCTAATTTTGTGTTTGTCCTTGTGCAAAAGGCTATTTGGTTTTTATGTGGATACTGTGGCATAAAGTATTGCTTGCTCAAGAAAATATGTGTCTTCTCATTTGCTATTATTAACATGTACACCAATCATATCAATGCTGCAGGCTGTTGCAGGATTTATGTCTGAAGTCATGGATAGTTCGGTTTCATTTAGCCCGTCCCAGATGGTATTAACTGCTGGTGCAACCCCTGCAATTGAGATTCTTAGTTTCTGCCTGGCTGATACTGGAAATGCATTCCTTGTGCCTTCACCGTATTACCCGGGGTAAATATCAATTTTTCATTACTTGCCTTTGGATTTACTTAGAGAGAGTAGTATACCACTTTCCATAGCATGACAAATGTCAAATGTAACTTAGTGTAGGCTTAAATTGAAACACAATGCTTCACTTTAAATTCAGCTTTGAACTTCTGTTTTTTGGTCAAAAGAACGAAAAAAAATCTTTGATGTGCACTAAATTTCAGCCATGTAACTGAAGCATGAAAACATTTTTGCAGGTTTGACAGGGATATAAATTATCGAACTGGAGTGGAGCTAATTCCTGTTCCATGTCGTAGCACCGACAACTTCAGTTTAAGTATTAGCGCTCTAGATCGGGCATACAACCAGGCAAAAAAACGAGGACTAAAGGTTCGCGGAGTTCTCTTAGCAAATCCAGCAAATCCAGTTGGCAATCTATTGAGTCGGGAAATGCTGTTCGACTTAGTAGATTTTGGTAGAGAGAAGAACATCCATATTATCTGTGATGAAATATTTGCTGGGTCAACCCATGGAGATGAAGAGTTTGTGAGCATGGTTGAGGTTCTTGATTCAGTAGATTTTGATAAGAGCAGGGTTCATATTGTATATGGACTATCTAAAGACCTATCTCTTCCGGGATTCAGAGTGGGGGTTATCTATTCCTACAATCAGAACCTTCTTGCTGCTGCTAAGAAGCTGGCAAGATTCTCTTCAATCTCAGTTCCTACTCAGCGCCTTCTGATTCCAATGCTTTCAGACACAAAGTTCATTCGGCAGTTTATTGGAACCAATAAAGAAAGACTTGGGAAAATGTATTCAGAGTTCGTCAGGGGGTTGAAGGAATTGGGAATTGAGTGCGCAAAGAGCACTGGTGGTTTTTATTGTTGGGCTGATATGAGTGGATTAATCCGCTCTTACAACGAGAAAGGGGAGCTCGAGCTGTGGGAAAAGTTGTTGAATGTAGGTAAGATTAATGTAACTCCAGGCTCTTCTTGTCATTGTATTGAGCCTGGATGGTTTAGGTGTTGTTTTACTACTTTGACAGAAAAGGATATTCCTGTAGTTATGGAACGAATTCGGAGAGTTTCCGAAACTTGTAAATCCCGCAGTTAAATTGCAATTGTTTTCTATTCACTCTTTGCACAGGTTATAGTAGGGAAAAGCAACTTTTTTAATTCAAGGATTACAGAGTTACAGATGAACAAGCACAGTTCTTGAAATGGAAGCTTTTGAAGCTAACCGGACAATATAAAACATACAAATCTGTACATCCTAATGAGTGAAGATCAGATGGAAGTAGTAGGACTTTTCAGGGCACTCAGAGAAATAGATTTGAGGAAAAAATCTTGCAAATAAAATAGAAAAGAAAATCTATGCTGCACCAGTTGCCATCTCTTCCTTGGCTCTCTCTAACTGAATGCATTAACTCTGGTCCGCAGCCAGCTCAAGCAATGAAGCACCCAAACAAGCTTCTCTTCATGAAATCCTACCAAGTCACAGTCAGTAAGGTTGATCAAAAATAGTAAGTAGCTAGTAGTAAAACTAGTGCAAATGAAGATACAAAATATTAAGTAGCTTAAGGCCAGATATCTACCATAGGAATATCGCGTTTACTCATCTGAATTTCTTTCCTCCGACAACTTAGTTTTCGGCTCATTTCTATCAACTGTTGAAGTGTTAGGGTTCTTCTCACGACGATGCTGTTATCACTTTTGCTTTGGAACCCAATTATGATTTTCTGATCCGAGAAAGTAACAGATGATTTTTTCTCATGCTTGCCAACCTTGTCTATGAAACCAGAATCTTGTGAATACACTGGGAAGAGGCTGTCCAGGAAAGAATCTCCAATGAGACTTGTATTCTCAGTTGCATAGCTACTCAAATCACTTTCTGTTTCAGAAACTGTCGAAGTGTGTTCATCGAGTTCTTCATTATCCTCCTCTGTCGACGTAGAAAATGCATTCACCTTTGCTTGATCCACTGGAAATGGATTAAAGTTGGGAACAGTTGATATTAGGCCATTTGGTATGAGAGAAGGCGAAGAAATGAACATCTCTTGTTCATCACCATTCTCTTCCTCATCATCATATTCGCTATCACTACTCCTGTCGTCATTACCTTTGTAACTTCTTCTGCTTCGGAAAACATTGCTCAACTTTGAACGTATTGTAACTGGAGATGAGATTGAAGTGCGTATCAAAGGGGAAGGAAAACCGATAAGTTTCCCTGGAGGAAGCGGGAGATGTGGGGGGTCAAGCTGTGGTGGTAATGTCACGCATGCTAATGGCTCTCCAGGCTCCTCACCAATCGGTGGTGATTGCGAGAAACATGCTAAAGGTTTTCCTTCTTCCCACTCAAATGGAACAGAAGTAATGAGTTTCAACGGAGGCAAACTAACGGTTGCTGGTACATTCTCAAGCCTCCACCCTTTCTTGGGTGTCCCTGGTTTTTCTTCCCAAAGAAATGGTATTGAAATTTTCTGTACCTCTTTCCCCGCTTGGGTTACGCCGGATTCTCCCTCTACCATTTTTCAACTGAAAACTTACTCTGATTTATCAATCTCATTTCATGCATATATATATATAGCGGGGGAAAAGAAGTAGCTTTGCATATCCAACTACTTCAACATGTTTTGGTGCAACAGAAACATTCGTGGGCATTTCGAGAGAGATCAAGCTGACCTGCTTTACAATATTGTCTGACCAAGAAAAGGTTGTAAACTATAGAATAATTGAATGATATTATTACACAAACTACAGAATGACCTTAACAATTGATTGATAATAATAGCAAACTCAAAAAAAAACAGAATGGAAAATAATTATTTGTTCTGAATTTGAACTTCCTGATGTCGATTACTGAATCCACGCAAACTAACCCACAACTAGAGCACACAAGCTCATTATTCAGCCGTGGTGAGACTTGTATCACAGCGTACCATTATGAGCTCGATATGTACCGGTTTCATTAAGTGATGAAGTAAGTTGAACTTCAGAATCTGTTTCTCTACAATTTTAATATGGAACTCTCAGCCAGATCTAATAGTCTCCAGTACCTGAACAACTTCAGCCATGCTTGGTCTTCTTGGAGGCATCTCAGAAGTGCAAATTAATCCCAACTTCATAACTTGAATTAACTCACTCTCTACAAATCCCTGCAACTTCGATCGAAGCAAAGTGAAGCTGAACCTTCCTCTAATAAATCCCTAACATAATCACAAAGAACCGCCGCCTCACTTGCTGCCGGACTCTCAACAGGTTTCTTACCAGTAACAAGCTCCAACAAAATGATTCCAAAACTATAAACATCACACTTGTCACTGAATGTCAAACTTTGACAAGCTAATTCTGGTGCAACATATCCTACAGCAGTATGAAACTTGGCTAAACCATAACTATCTAACAACATTAGTAGTTTCAACAATCCGTAGTCTGATAATTTAGGTTCATATCCTTCATCCAAAAGTATGTTGGTAGATTTAATGTTCAAATGCAGAACCTGTTGTTTGCAATCATGGTGTAGGTAAGCAAGCGCTCGTGCAGTTCCAACAGCAATCTGAAACCTTCTAGACCAGTAAAGTTGTCCTCTGCTACTACTGGTGCTGGTACTAGCACCAGTATGAATAAATCCATGAAGATGTTGATAAAGATTTTCATTCAAAACATATTCAGATAAAATTAACTGCATTGTAGATGACCAATAATAGCCTTGAAAAGCAACCAAATTTGGATGATGAAGATTACCCAGTCTCCCAATCTCTTGTTCGAATTCATCTCGGTTAATAATTCTTCCAAAGTTTCGAGTTTCTTCACTGCAATGGAAATCCCACCTTCAAAATTGGTTTTGTAAACTGCCCCAATTGCACCACCACCAATCAAACAGTCTTTATCGAGCAGAGCTTTGGTACCTGCTTCCCAATCTTCATATTTGGAAGGTAAGCTCTTGCTGAAGAGAACCAACTTACCAATGATGAAATTCGAATCTGTTGATGCTGGTGAGGTGCTTTCCAAAGCCAAACTCTCGTCCTTTTTCCTTTTTCGAGCACTAATGTTCATGACACATATGATACAAACTCCACAAAGAATAACCGCAGCAGCTACAATTGCTACTATTGCAGAAACACTCAACACTCTTGTTTTTCGGGACCTCGATGTGCTGCCATTACCAGTCACAGAGCAGGGAGTATCGAGAGGAACTCTGCATAGCGAAGGATTCTTGGAGTAAGCTGTGGAACCAAACTTCTGAATTATGGGACTAAGAGGAATAGAACCAGACAAATTATTGGATGAGAGATTAAAATGAGTTAACAAAGTCAAATTTCCTAGTGAAGACGGAATAGATCCTGCTAAAGAATTTTCTTATAAATCGAGATACTGAATTCGAAGCAATTCACCAAGACTCAACGGGATCGTTCCATTAAGACGATTACGGTATAGATCAAGGACAGTCAAGTATGTCATGTTGTTCAATGTCTGTGGTATTTCTCATTGTAAATTGTTGCTGGACAAATCCCTGCAACAAAATAGCTTGTATAAATACTAAACACTCTCATTTCAATTCAATACCAAAACAGTGTATATACATTACATTAACGTAGAAGTAAGCAAGAAGAAGTATTATTGGAACTTACAATTCGAGAAGAAACCGGCATTTGCTCAGATCACCAGAGATACCACCAGAAAGTTTGAGATTATGCAGATCAAGCACTTGAAGAAACTCAATACTTCTAATCTCATTTGGAATGGTTCCATCAATCACATTGTCACCCAATCTTAAAACAGACAGTTTCTGCGAATTTCCAATCTCAACTGGAATTCTACCATCCAACTTGTTAAACCCTAAATTCAAAACCCTTATATTCCTACAATTTGTTAGACTCACAGGGATTTCCCCTACTAACTCATTCCCAGAAACATCAAAAACCTCCATTTTGTCACTACACATCCCAATATCAGGAATTTCCCCTACAAATTTATTAAATGATGCATTAAAATAACTCAAATTCTTAAATGCAACAACATCAAATGGAATCAACCCATCAAATGTATTACTCCCTAAATCCAACACTTGCAAATTTTGACACCTCAAAACCTGTTGTTGCACATTCCCAACAAATGAATTCCTCCTTAAAGAAACATACACAAGACCCAAAATCCCCCCACAAATTTCTTCAGGAAAAAATCCACTTAAATCATTAAAACTAAAATCAAATCCAATGAGACTCAAAGAATTAGAAATTGAAGCTGGAATAGACCCAGTTAAATTATTATTCAAAAGCGAAATGAACTTCATTTTGAAACATTTGTGAAGAAATTATCAGGTATTTCATCAGTAAAACCATTTCTTGATAAATCCAATAATCTAAGGTTCTTGTATGTACCTAGAAACTCAGGAATTGATCCAACTAAACCATTACTACTCAAATTAAGGTTCCATAGATTCTGAAACTCACCAAATTCTAATGGAACATTTCCAGTGAATCTATTTCCATACAGAGATAAAATTCAAAGTGATTTCAGTTGTGATAAACTTGGTGATATTACTCCTTCTAAAAACTCATGTTCCATAATACAATCTTCTCTACATTACCTTCTGAATTACAAAGAACACCATTGTAATCTCCACATTGATTTCTATTCAAATCCCATGAATTTAAACTCTTGTAAGGATCATTTGAAATGTTTCCTTTGAATTGTAGGAAAATTTCTTTACTGATTGAGAAAATGTGGATCTAACAGAAAATTCCATGAATATCAGA
>JAJJMC010012129.1:2730903-2745871 GCA_023531435.1 Papaver californicum
GGGTTTCCGGAAATTGAAAAAGAATCTTAATTTTTGAACATTATGGTGTATTCACACAATAAACTGTATAGAAGAATAAGTTATAAGAATGAAGAATCAGTACTAAGAACCCATGATCAACACTAAACAGTAACATCTTCTCTATTCATCACAGTCACTGTTTAAGAAAGCACTGTTCCTGTATGATGAAGAAGAATCAAAGACCATAACTTGACTGAAGAAGAATTTGATGTAATGATCTCTTCTCATGGCAGTAATCTTTGACTGCATGCAAATGGATCTCCACTTACTTACTACTGACTAGCTCACACCTAGCTAGTAAAAGTAGTGTTCATGAGAAGAAGAAGAAGTAGGTTATTAGGTTGGAGAAAAATGGACTGACAGAGAGGAAATTGAGAGTAGAAGGAGAAGGAAAAGCAGGTGAGAAATTCAATTGATGCTTTTAATGTTGTCTACTACTCTCTTTCTTCTCATACTACTGCGTGTAGGTTAGGGAAGAAACTGAAGAAGCTCTCTCTCACTCTTGTCTTTCTGAATTTTTACACCACCATTGATGATGTCCAACAACCCCAAATACCAAACCAGTTAATTAATTTATTAATTATAAGAAAATAAAGAATATTTATTCTATTATGTTTTGCTCTAATTTTTTTTTTAGGGTTGCCGTTTTAAAGTTGTGTAATATTTGTAGAGAAGACGAATAGAAGGATCAAAAAGTGGAAGGAGAGAACATATGAGTGAATCTTGGAGTGAATCTTTGCTAGGGGCACACCTCTTGTGTGTTGCTAACCATTCATGTATGTGTAAATGTGACCCGATTAGTTCTTATTATTTTGAAAAGTGATATTTTTACTTTGGTCTATTTTTAACAAACCTCTATATTATCTGTTTTATTTATGATTTTGGTGCCTATGGCTATGTTTAAAAGAAAAATTACATCAAGATATTTTTATTTTTTTGAACTGTTGGTATCGATTAAAGTAAATTATCATAATCTACATCCTTTTCTGCTAAGTTGATAGGATAGTGATTTATGTGTAAGTTACTTTAGATAAATAACAAATCCTCTGAAAATTGGACAGTCAACACACTGGGAATGGATTTGGTAGTGTAATCCTTGCTGTTGTGGACGTTTGTCATGTACTTCGGTGCATTTTCTTAATGAATACAGTAATAAGATGAACAGAATCTTTGTTGTACACACAGTGGGTCTCTCTCTTTCTATACACTCTTGCTTGAACCACATATATGTTGGTGGTGTTATTGTTGTTGGGGTCAGGGCCAGATGATCTTACAGGCAGCATTACCAATACTTCCAAGGTATTTATGTTTATTAATGACCAACATTACAGAGTTATAGTGTTTTACTGTAATATGATGATGCAGAATTTGATATCAATTACTTATTACTTCTCTTGCTTTTTTTTATTTTCTTTTTCTTACGGTGATACCTAAAAAATCTATAATTTTTTAGGATGATCCAAAAAAAATTAAGGCGACTAATAAAATAAAATAAAATCATTAAAAAATAATATCAGCATACCCCTTATCTCCGTTTTAGAAAAAGAGTTATTTTTTCTTTAATTTTTTGTTTCAATAAAAGAGTTACTTTCATTTTCAACATGACAAATTTCTATAAAATACCCTTTTTATAAAGTTTCTTTGTTTTAATAAGAAGATACATATGTGGTATTAACTTTTTATTGAGGGTAAATTTGGAAATAAATTAAAAAAAACTACTCTCTCTCATCTTGTCTTAATAATTGTGCAAATATGAAAAGTAACTCTTTTCCTGAAACGGAAGGAGTATTTCTTTAATAGTTAATCTGCTTTTGTTAAATTAGTATTAATGTTGATTAATTAGTTAATTAATTTTGGTTATAGTTAGTGTTTGAAAATTATTTGAGTTATAGTTTTAGAAAAGAAATAAAGAGTGTGTTAGGGAAGAAGAAGAAGAAGTTTGGGAAAACTAGGTTTTACCTAAAATCAATGACAAATATGGATGAGTATGAGGAAGAAGGTAAGAAACATCATGAAAGACATATTATTGAAGGTTCAATAACGTTTAGAGATGACGATTTGGGATATTTGTTGGATGATCCAAATTTTTGTGTGGAAGAAAATTTAGACGATATTTAGCGAGAGAAAACGATTAATCACATCAAAATGAAGATAATAATGCATCAAAAAATCAAGTATTGTGTTAAGAAGCTTAAAAACCCACTTTGTATGCGTTTATATGTGATCGTTAATTAAAAAAAAATTGCATGCATTTAATTTCATAGACGTCACAAATTCGGTAGATAATGGAGTACCATATCTACCGATTACACATTACTGTGTAAAAATTATGGTATAATCGGTAGTCTCGTGAAGAATAATTACTACTACCGATTAAATAAAATCCCAAAATTGAATTTTGTTCGGATTTTGAATTCATGATCGGTAGTTTAGGAATAATTACTATCTAGCGATTATAGTTGTCGCCCCAAAAATGAATTTTTATCTATCGATTAAGAATCGGTAGTTTGTAAAATCACATATCTACCGGTTGTGATTATATCCAGAATTAATTTAAACTTAAAAATTTTGCATTTTGTAATCGGTAGTTTAAAGATCAAATTTATCTACTGATTCCATTGTAATTGGTTGTTTTTTAACAAATTAATCCTACGACTATACTTATTTTTGTGTACATAACTTGTCTTGCTATAATCGGTAGTACGGGACATAATTAACTACCGATTGTTGTTAGTCGGTAGTAGGGGAAATAATTAACTACCGATTGTCGTTAATCGGTAGTACGAAAACATAATTATTTACCGATTGTTGTTGTCTAACTCACTGCTAATTTATGTAGATTTTTGAATCGGTTAATCATGTTTCATATGAGGGTTTTTATACTTCCCTACACTATGCAAATGATATGGTATGTAACCTACCCACTCTTGTCTTGTTCTAAGAATGTATGTTACAAGGTTAGGCTTATGGTATTTGTTTTGTTGTATGTATATTAAGACATTTGGAAGTAAGGCGGAGGCAAAGGAATGGCTTATCAACAAGGCAAAAGAGAAGATGTACGTTGTAGTTCAGAACAATTGTGTAAGGGTTGACCGATTTGAAATGATTTGTGAGAGAGGTGGCGAGTGAAAGAGTCACGTGGGAAAGGATCGTAAATACGTAAAGAAGACAAAGAGAATATACCGAGGTAATTCAAAGAAGATTGGATGCCCATTTAAGATTATCTTCAATAAGCCTGATAGTAAGGAAGGTAAAGTATGGAAAATGTTTAGAGTTGCTAATGGTCGTCACAACCACGAAGATCTGGAAAGTCTTGTTGGGCATGTAATGGTTGCCAAGTTAAAACCAAAGGAAGTGGAGACGGTGAAGTCTATGAAGAACGTAATTAAAGCAAGTGCAATCCTATCTAAGATAAAGGCGGACGACCCCAACAACTTGTCTTCGTTGTCTATAATTAAGTCGGCGCTAGCAACGATCAAAAGGACGGAATGGGATGGTCGAATGGTTATGCAACAATCAGAGTGGTTAGCCGAGAAACACAATTACACGTTGAGAAAAGAAGAAAGGGATGGTAAGGTGATTCATATTTTCTTGGCACATCCGAAGATGGTCCAATTGGCTCAATGCTTTCATCAAATTTTGTTGATAAATGTTACTTACAAGACAAAAAGGTACAACATGTCGTTGTTGAACATTGTTTGCTACACTTCGGACAAATGCACATTTACGGTGGCGTGGGGTTTAATAGATGCTGAGAACGATGTGAGTTTCATTTGGATGTTGCAAACATTAAGGTCGATTTATAATGGCGATCATTTTAAGGGTTATTGTAACGGATAACAATCAAGCCTTGATGAATGCAATAAAGGTAGTGTTTCCGGAAGCCTAGAATTTGCTTTGTACGTACATTCAACGCAACATCAAATCCAATTGCAGACATCATATCCAAGCTAAAAAACGTAACAAAGATACCAAGAGGTCGAAGGAAGAGGATGAACGTATTAGTAAACTAACCGTGGAAGAATGAGAAGAAGAGAAAAGGTTAGCTGATGAAAAATGGACCGAAGATGGAATAAAGTGGTCTTTATTTCTAAAAGGATGGGATAAGCTAGTTTGGTCGATGATGGAGGAAGTTTATGAATACAACCTGAAGAACTTTGAGGATGAATGGGGAAAAAACTATCCCAAACCAGTTAAGTATTACAAAACACAATGGTTGAGACGGTATAAGGATAAGTTTGTGTTGCATGGACATATGAATATCAGAACTTCAAGAACGAGGAAACAAGCATTACTGAGGGGTCTCATGGCCGATTAAAGAAAATACTAGTCGGTAGTCAAAATGAGGTTATGTCGGTCCAAGAAGCAATCCATAATTTCACCAATCGTGACCTCACTAAGATTTACGGTTCAATGGAAAAAAGTCGGCCTAGATTTCCGTTGGCACATTTAAAACATAAAAATCTTCTAAGGGGTATAGTTTACAAAGTTTCTTGGTGGAAAATAAATTTCATGATACAACAATTGGAGTTGTATAGAGATCACGATGATGAGACTACGATTTGTAATTGTAAGACGATGATATGTATTGGACTCTCGTGTCGTCACATGCTTGGTAGATATGTTGAAGTGATTAACATTAATGATATTTATCCCTTTTGGAATCAATTATCTTTCACTTTAAACACCCTGGTGGTTGATGGTGCGTCGTTCTTGGAGACGGAAATGTTTGCACGAATAATCGACCGTTACTCTATGTCAAATGGGAAACAAAAGAATATATTCATGCATCATTTAGAGGAAGGCCTTCACCCATGTCTAGAGGTTGTTGAAGAACCAATAAAATGAAAGGAGATTGGTAGGCCGAATACCGAAAAGTCAAGGTCAATTCAAAGAAAAGAGTTGAAGGAATGGTTATCTAGTCAACGAGAGCTTTCTAGGCATGAGCATACTGAAGCTGAGTATCAAGATATGTCGTCTCTAAGGAATATACGATAAAGCTCACGACAAGTTAAACCTAAGGTCTCTACGATTCCTTCTCAAGTTAATCAAACCCAACCTATACACGGAAGACCAAATCGAGGTACGTATACACTATACGATGAGTATTTAGAACAACTCCATGTATTCATTATACCATTTTTTTTGTCCACCGACGATGTCGATGGGGATGGCAACTATGGTTTTCACGCTGCTTCGAAACAAATAGGAGACTTTAGTGAGGCGGATAACGAGAATATCACCCAATGATAATATTTAATAAATAAGATGGCCGCCCAACTATTAGAGGATAAGGAATTCTATATTGAAATAATGAGAGAAGAATATAGACATGTTAGAGAACAAGAGTTCAAAGATTTATATACTCTTGTAAAATGTCGAAAGGGATTGAAGATAATTGGATCCAAGTATTGGATGGTAATGCCGAAATATGGGTATCTTTTAGCGAATGTTTTGAACTGCGTGGTACATTATTTATGTACTCATTCCTTAGGAGTGAGTGTTACGTTTACACCCACAAGGATGGTTTGTGATGAGTCGGTCAAGGATAGACGAATCATTATGGCATGGTTAATAACAATCATTTTATCGGTTTAAGGTTAACGGAAGATTGTCCATTACCTCCATTGAGTGGGTGTTTATTGTATATAAAAGGAACTCTTCTCTCAACAAAAAACCCCATATTTCTCAAACTAACTCATTTTTCTCCATCTTCTCAAAAAAACCTCACACTTCTCAAACATGGATACTCCACCAAGGAAGATGTTGCAGCTGTTTGGGCGTGGGTGGTTACCACGAAGCATGATTCTCATCTAAAAATTAACTCTTCTCAAACCATAGAAGCTTTTTGGAACCGGGTTTCCCAAGTTTTTGCGGGTTTAGATGGAAATGGAGGTGGAAGAACATGGAACGTGGTCAGGAATAGATTCGAACAACTCTATGATCGTTGTGATTGTTTTAGAACTGATTTGTACAATGCCAAGTTTAGTTTCCCTGAGATCGACATCAATGGATATGTAAGTATATCTCAAATAGATGTTAATCAAATCAATTATGATCTCAATATAATACTAACATATTGTTCATTACTTTTTTCAAACTCCTCATGCTCTTAAGGACCGTAGGGATATATATGGCAGAAAGTTCACGTATTTCGCACGCTATGATATATTGAAAGAAAATGACAAGTATTTTGATCACGAGTATTTCGATGACGATTATTGGTCAATTAGGAATAAAAACTAATCAAGTGTAATGTTATGATCTACTTTATGTCTTTAAATTCAATGAAAGAAGCCAAAGAACTTTATGTCGGTAGATAATAGTATATTTCAACTTCCGATTATGTATCCATTGTAATTATTCTGTGATTCATATTCTGCCTTGGAGAATTCCCTTCACCTTAAGCGGCGTGGACGAACCTTAAACGGGTTGAATCTGTTCATCACCTTAAGGATATTGAAATGAGCTTCGTAACGGTAATTTGATCGGTTCCATCATCGTCATTCCTCGAGAGATCTCGTTATAACTTCATCATTAGTTTCATCACTCAAACGATATTGATTGACAAGATAAGTTAAATTCACAAATGGATCAACTTCTCTGCTTATGCAATTAAATCGACAAAAAAGATCAGCTCTATTACGGTTATTGGGGTTGCCGGTGTCAACGCAAAAATGTTCGTGAATACTCTCCAAATAACTCATACTCATTACACCATTTTGTCTACGTTCTTCTCCTCGCCTCGGATAGAATTGCACATAGCGCCTACATAGCGATAGATCTTCTTCTACCGTGAACGGTTGAGCCATTAATCTTGAAGATGATTACTTCGATGTTGGAGAGTTAAAATGTATTGGAGGTGCATAAATGAGAATAGGTCACCCTCCTTATATATATTAGAGTCCCAACTGCTCTTTTTTTCAAAAAAAAAAATAGTCGTTGAGGCATGGTGTAACAAGATTGTACAGAAAATATGTACACTAAGTTCATACGAATATAAACAATCGGAAGTATCGGGATCACCATTACCTTCTGATTTATACAATCGGTAGTCTGTGAAACTTTATTTACTACAGATTATAGATGTTGCCCCAAATTCGAAATTGAAAATTTTTCATAATCCATAATCGGCAGTCTAAGAAAATATATTTACTACCGATTGTAATATAAAATGTGTCCAGAAACCAATCAGTTTCATCATCTTAATCGATACATAATTAACACCTGATTGTACTCGACATGTATAATCGGCAGTCTATGAAACTTTATTTACTACTGATTATAAATGTTTCCCCAAATTCGAAATTGAAAAATTTATCAAATTTTCAAAATTTGCATCATCCATAATCGGTAGTCTAAGAAAATATATTTACTACCGATTATAGATGTTGCCCCAAATTCAAAATTGAAAAAATTATCAAATTTTGAAAATATTTGTACTCCATAATCGGTAGTCTAAAATCTTTTTACTACCGATTGTATATGTTGCCCCAAAATCAAAATTGAAAAAACTATCAAATTTCAAAAATATTCATACTCCATAATCGGTAGTCTAATAAAATTTTTTTACTACCGATTGTATATGTTGCCCCAAATTCAAAATTGAAAAAATTATCAAATTTTGAAAATATTCATACTCCATAATCGGTAGTCTAATAAAAAAAATTACTATCGATTGTATATGTTTCCCTAAATTTAAAATTGAAAAAATTATCAAATTTCCAACATTTAGATACTCTATAATCGGTAGTGTAAGAAATTTTTTTAATATCGATTATAATATAAAATGTGTCCAGAAACCAAGCAGTTTCATCAGTAGGTGTAATTGGTAAATAATTATCAACCGATTTTAGATCAGTAGGTGTAATTGGTATATAGTTATCTACGATTGTGGATCAACATGCTTAATCGGTAGGTGATGCAAACCACTTATCTACCGATTGTAATGTAAAATTTCAACAAAGTTACTTATTAAAAATGAGTCTCTTGCAAATCAATCGATAATTCACAAAAAGAACATAAAATCCATTCATCATCCATAAAGTAATTCATTCATCATCCATAAAGTAAACATAATGTTAGAGCATTAAACAAGTTTCTTGCAAATCAATTGAAAATGATGTTCTCTACAAGACAACCACAATCTAATTTCTAGATTTCTTGTTTTAGTAGGAGGACGACGAGCACCAGGGACATATCTTTCAGCATCAGAGAAATTGGCTTCACCATCAGCACTCGATGAACCACGAAATCTTTTACTGGGCTTTGTTGCTGGCCTCTTAGGCTTATTCGAAGCTTTCTCCCCAAACTTACTTGCATAAGATTCATTATCAATGTTATTTATTATATATTTATGCTCTTTCATCTTCTCAATTGATAAAGGCACTCCCGCCTTTATACACCCAGCAATCTTCTTGGAGAAAAACGCAAACCTATTTTTCTGTTTTTATGCAATAACAATCAAACGATTATTATCTAAAGTATTAAGCTGTAATATTAAAATCAAACGGAAAGAACATTACGTACCAGCCTTTCATAACCCGAAGGTTTGTCTTTGATGGTACAAGTATAATCGGAAACCTTGGTGGTCTTTCTTTTATCTTTACGGATCACATGAAGATGTGAATGCTTCCGGTACCATTCCATATAGCATGGATCTACTTTATCACCTCGGTTGACAGGTCTCCCATCGTTGATCAAATATTGCATCATGTTATTCCAATCTCCAACGGATGGGTTACCAGAGTAAACTACTGTGATAGAGTCCTTACCACATACATAATTCTCCACGTCCAATTTGAACTTGACATGCATGTGACTCCAAGGTTCTTCTTGTACATTAACGAGTTGACGCATCACCCTAGAGGCATTGTACATAACATATCATGTAGGATGCCACAAGGGTCCATAATAAAGCGACAACTCAGACCTTCCCGCTATATGTCCACTAGCTCGGTCTTCCTTGTATGGATCAAAGCATACATCTTTTGACGTCATCAAACATAATTTCCTCAAAGAAATCAACTGCTGCTCCTCAGACCTTGACGGTTGTTGTCGCAGATGTATTTTGTTCCTCTGGGTGTTCCTTTGTCCCATATCGGATTCTCTTTGGCCAACTCGAGGAATGGGAAGTGGTCACAGACCCATGTATAGTGTACATATCAAACCAAGTATGAGAAAATTGATTCTTAAAAGAGAAAAAAAAATATCAATCAAAGCATCAATATAGTTACCAAAATACCTTTAGTAGGCTCACATTCCCGGCAATTTGGCTAGTTGGTTCCCTCGATGCCTTTCTTAACTCTTCCATCAAGAACACATGGCATGCGGTGCCCACGAGTAATCACGAACTTTATTGAGAGGATGCAATAGTTGTAGAAGGTTGACATCGACCCGGTTGCCACTACAATTGGGAAAAATGACACATCCTAAAACACATAGTAGATATGCAGTTGTTGCAGCATTCACTTCGTCGTTGCTAAACTCTGTATTCATTTCTTCTTTATCCTTGGTGCCTTTGAACACATTCATCAAGTGGACCATGTTGGACTGTCTAGTTTTGTAACGAAACACCGGTTGAACTCAATGTCGAATGTCGCTCGATCCCAACCAAGGCACTTCTGAGTGTAAAAATAAAGTTGTTCCCAGCTTAACTGTTTTACGTAATCAAACTTGACGGTTGTGCCATGGTCAGCGAGACTAAGAATCTGCACCACATCATCTGGGGTGATCGTCATCTCTCCAAACGGCATGTGGAAGGTATCGGTCTCAGGATACATTCTCTCCAGGAAGGCTGATATCGACACCCGGTCATGCTCTAACATTGAATTCTCAGCAGTAGTAGATAACCCCGAGTGATAAATAATTTGCTTGAACCTTTCACATTCACCATCTAACGGCCAATCTTTTATTTTTCTTAGTGCAGTTGTAGGTTTGAGTAGACGAACCGCGTGAGAATGGTCCTAATGTACACGACGAATTATAAAATAATTAGAATAGCGGTTAACACTTCTACGAATAAAAAGATAATAGTTTAAGAATGGTGTTTTACAATTATTACCTCAGTTGAATAAATTTCTTTGGCCCAAGGGTCTTTGTATCCAAATAACAAATCTCCTTCATCTCTTGGTAACCCAGGGATTTGGCCTACTCCAATACCCCTCATCTTCAAAGAGGCGGGGACTTGGTGTCCTCATTTCTTCTTAATTACCTTCTTTGTACCTTGTCCTTCTCCTTGTGTAGCACTTGGTTCTCCTTCTTCTTGGTTTCTAACTCTTGGAACACTTGGTTGTAAACTTGGTTGAGCTCCTTCGGTGATAGAGATTCCTCCAGCGCTCTTTTCTCTTCTTGCACTAGCTGTCTTACCCTCTTCACGACGAGGCCCCGAAACAATTGTATCTTGGGCTTGCTTAGCTTGCCTTTCCCTAAAAAAACAAAATAAAGAACAATTATTTCCAAGAAGATATCGTTTAATCACTACATAATCGGTAAAAAAAGTACATAAAAATCAACTGATTGTTCATAATCGATAGTCAAATAAACAAACTAACAATCGATTGTTCATAATCGGTAGATCGGGACCTAGATTATCTCCCGATTATGCATAAAAATTGGAACAGAAAACTCTAAGCTATGGACACACATATAATCGGTAGTCAAATAAACAAACTAACAACCGATTGTTCATAATCGGTAGCTCGGGATCTAGATTATCTACCGATTATGCATAGAAATTGGAACAAAAAACTCTAAGCTATGGACACACATATAATCGGTAGTCAAATAAACACAATAACAAATGATTCAAAACAATCGGAAGTCAAATACAAAACCTATCTACGGATTGAACCATCTAATATAACCGGAAGTTAACAGCTACTACATATCTACCGATTGAAACCATGTAATATAATCGGTAGTTAGATAAAAAAATTAACTACCGATTAAGCTTAAATTTTGGTACAGAAAGACAATCGGTAGATAATGACTAATTCTAACTACCAATTATAGTTGATGTGCTCGAGGAATCCCGAACTTTCATAATCGGGAGTTTAAACTTATACCGAAACTACCGATTAATTCAAAACTATATTCCTCTACACGAAACCATCTAACATAATCGGTAGTTAGATAAAAAAAATTAACTACCGATTAAGCCTAAATTTTGGTACAAGAAGACAATCGGTAGTTAATGACTAAATCTAACTACCGATTATAGTCGATGTGCTTGAGGAATGAAGAACACGGCCATAATAGGTAAATAAATACAAACACGAAACTACCGATTATGTCAAATAACCGAAAACCCTAGAAATTCTATTGACAATTTCAGTCAATTGAAGCAAAATAAACATAAATAATGGCAAACCCTTACCTTATTGGAGCCATTAGATAGTTCTGGAGAAGCTGACTGTCAGAATCAGTTTCTGTATCTAGATCATCATCTTCGTATTCTTCATCTTCTTCACTATGTTCTTCAACAATCTCTTTGTTTCTTATTCTCTCGGCAAAATTTGGCCAACTACTATTATCAGATTGACGGCTTGTTTGTTTTTGTCGAGCCATCTTTAGATTGAAATATCGACGATGATTTGGTACGATGATTAATAACGATACGATGAATTGGTTTTGAAAATTTTATGAGGAATTTTTTTCGCACTCGGTAGATAAAACGAAAAGAAGAAGAAGAAAAACTATTTCTCACAATCGATAGTTAAAAATGAAATGAATTTAGATTTAGGTTTTATACTTTTATTAGTGAAATTGTATATAGGTATTTTTACCTATCATTAAGCTATCCTATAACCACATCTATTGGATGGATATAAATAAGTCGCCCTAAATTTTTTTTGAGTCGTCCTCAAAAACACGAGGTTAAAATACTTAAAATGAATGCTAATACAAACACCTTGCAGCCTAAACTATTCCAGTGTAGCCAACACAGTACCAAATCCATCCATCTCTACAGGATCAGCTCATGCACCAGTGGCCGTGCTGCCCCGTTTGAACTGGCTTGGCTTCGTATTTAGATTTTGAAAAAAGAACAAGTTAGTAACGGGAACAAAATTGAGAGTGACAGAATGGATTACTGCTTAATTCTTATTTTGAAACAGAGTTATTAGAGCCTTTTCAAATCAACAACGTATAAAATCTTTGGAAGAAGAAGTCAAAAGGTATCTGAAGTTTGACAATGCATACCCTAAACCGTGTAAAGACTTTGTAGGGCCAGATTGTGCAAGTCCAGGCTTAAAGTGCTATCAAGAACCATAAAAACTTAGAAATCGATCTCTGTAAAAATGATTTAAGCCACCGAAAGAAATCTCAAGATTTTCACCGCTAATTTAAAACCACGTCTATGTAAGATATCCATATCAGAAACCTGGAGTTACTCTAGATAGATGCAGATCTACTCTTTTAACAATACATTTCCTAGAAAATTTAGATTCGACAGTCTTACTGGACAGGTTCATGTTTAGATGGAATTAGACAAACATGAATACACGCTAAACTTCATAGGCATCTATAATTCTCCTACTTGAGTTGAGGAAAATGATTATGAAAGTGTGCTCAAAATTTCCACATTGGTAAATTAATTCTCAAGTTAACATCGAGCAAAAGAACAGCTCTCAAGCTAACCATCATTGTTATTGGATATTAGAGACCTCAGCAAGCTTTAATTACAACCATTTATTGAACCATTCACACTTTCCGGCAGAACATTAATGAGAGTATATAATCAATCTGAAGGAAATCTGTCAACTTAAAAGGTATGAGAAGATCATTAAGGATGGAGATCCTAGTTGCATTGACCATCAATAAAATTCTGTTGTTTAGATCTTCCTCTAAAGTCCTAGACCATCAAAAAGTTGGAGAGAAAACAGAAAGGGGAATCAAAACGTAGAAAGAGGGTAAGAAACGTTTAAAGAACTGAGTGAAGAGTAAAGAGTTCGAGTGGAGTGAAGCTAAGATGTTAACACATGTTACACTTTTAAGGAAAGATTCGGTCATAGGTTGTTTTAGGTTGTTTTTCGTTTCATCTCATTTCCGGCAAGGGTTATTCCCTAGTATAGACTACAGACTATAATTTACCAGTAACTATAAAAGTCACATAATTAACTAATGGTGGGTTTAGTACGTACATTCAAAATCCTAAAATCATGTTACCCATGGGTTGTTTACTAATTTCTACGAATAAATTACCTGCAATTTTAAGAGAAATTGTATGAATTACATGACCTTTTAGGAATTGCCGAACACGATTTATAATCACATTGGATCATAGATATCCCAGATTTACAGAACCTTGGAAAACATAACAAGGTTTATAAGAAAACATATTGTAAAGGAGGGTTTTACCATGATTTTATCGACTAGCTGTAAGAGAAAACATTGTCAGTCACGCTCATAGCTGTTTCAGTCTTTCTATTTCTTTCTCTCAATTAGAGACAATGAAACCTATAAACCATCATGTACAAATTTCTTTCATCACTTGCACCAAAATAACATATACACATTACACACTGGTTAATATAAATCAATGTTCAATTAGGACGTGGTTCAAGTGACATACCATTTGACCTTTTTTTGCACCAATCGTGTTGCGGGCAAATATATGTAGCAGGTTGGCTCACTTTAAAACATCATTCAGGTTATAAAGGCGCAGAGTCCGAAAACTTTAAGGATTTCATCACCACCCAAATGCAGGTGTGTCGCACTTCGAGAGAAGTTGCAGACCCAGGCAGTGAAATTGCTGCATATAATAATCCAAATTCCCATCAGTCAAAACTAACCCAAAAATAGCATCTCTTCTTCATCTTATCAGCGTCTCTTCTTCGTCTTGTAGTTTCCTGAGCGTCTTCTTAGCATAGAGTGTGATAAAAACTGTAACACCAACTGTTAAAACAAATCCAATGGCGTTGTAGATAATTTGAGATGTCGAAAGATACTGGTGACCTTGTGTGGCATCTGCCAAGCTTGCAACTAAAATCCCACTGTTGAGGCACAAAATTATCCACAATTTTAGAAGATAACTATGGCATTGCAGATGCATTGAAGGAAAAAGAAAAGCCGTTCTATTGTACTGCCTCAAATAAAGTAAAGGATTCATCTTAGGACAAGAAGGGAAAAAAAAATGCCAATACTTTACACACTCAAATCTTCAGCGATTTAAACTTGGAAATATATGAGAAAAAACAAAACAACACAAAATCATATAAAGGATTATTGAACTAATTCTTCTGCCAGAATATGGAACAGCAGGATACATACAAATCAAATGATGTGGTTCCATCTTGTCTCTCCAAAAATTCCTTGGTCGGATGCCCTTGTCCAAGTCATGATAATAATATTATCAAACAGTAGGCTGCTACAAGTTGCACCATATGTCTTTCTAAAACATTTAAGAACAGAAAATTGTGGCCACGCAACATGCACACAAGCACATAGTGTAGGACTAACATATAACTGGCACAAGCTGTGGACCTCATTGGATAGGTGATCAAAATTCCAGTCACAGGTGAAACAAAACTCTCCGGCTACAATAGTTGTGAAGTGAAGTGAACTTTGCATAAACAAACAGACCCTCATAGCAGACAAACTGTAAAGGAGTAAGGTTCAGTAACGAGGCATTGCTGTCACAACAGCGTAGCTCCATACTGCACGTTTATGTTTCCAGCTCATCCAAAAATTTATCTTACACATTACATGGCAAAGAACCATATATTGAAGACTAACAAAGCTTTCTAGAGTCTTAGCTCACCAATGGTTGAATTACACTCCCAATGGACAATTATGTAGCACATTAATCAAACTATTAGAAGCACGATGAGTATGTATCTATTATATATACATTGTCAACGTCATGCAGAGCATTGAATGCAATAACCTCATGCACATTTGAGAGAGAGAGAGAGAGAGAGAGAGAGAGAGAGAGAGAGAGAGAGAG
>JAJJMC010012129.1:2745881-2764702 GCA_023531435.1 Papaver californicum
AGAGAGAGAGAGAGAGAGAGAGAGAGAGAGAGAGAGAGAGAGAGAGAACCTGTAGATTGAAACAAAGATTTCCGGCACCACTCCTACCAGCGACCCAAGTATATACGGACTATATCTGACACCAGTGGCAACAGAAGCATAATTGAATATGATAAATGGAAAAGGTGAAATTCTAAGTAATACGACAGCTCTAAATTGATGAAACCAATCTCCTTCACCAGCTAATCTTATGATGGCAGCTTTGTCTGGCCATTTTGCCAACCACACCTGCATATACTCGAGGTTTTAAGTAGTTTATAACACAAAATTCTTTCTAGTGAAAGATTTATGGTCTACGAGAAATACAAAAAAGTAACAGTCACTGACCTGGATTTTATGAAGAAAGAGAGAACCAATAAAGAACGGAATTGACATGCCGATACTAAACCCAGCTAGAATTAACAGACATCCATATCCATAACCAAGACTAATGCCAGCTACCCACATAGAAGGGGAAGATGGAATGCACAAGGAAGGGAATAATGCCATAGAAGCAAATAATAGAGCCGCCAGCACCTTAGGACTGAATGTTCTCATTTCCCAGTCCAAGATTGGGACAATCTCCTGCCAGACCACAAGGCAACAATCAGCATCAAATTCAAACTGCAGTTGATAACAAAAGAAGTCCAAATGAAACTGAAAAAACTAGACATAAGTGTTCATCCAGTCAGTCATATATATCTTGAACTTCCTGCTCCAGGAATATGCTCACTAAAACTTTCTAGTACAAAAACCATTTATCTTTCATTAATAGCTCAATATTTTATTGTTAACATATTACATTTCAAAGGAACTTCTTGCAACTCAGCTTAAGATAAATTGGTACTCCACTCACTCCACATGCTACTGGTAATTGTTTACCAACACGTCTACCTAATAAAAACTTTATCAGATATTAATGGCACATCATGAATATTCTGATTAATACGATCATTAGAATACCGACCTACTAACAAACAAGATTCAAATAAAAAAAAAAACTTTCAAAATCACCAGGATGTAAATAAATAACATAAACTGCGAACTAAAAATTGTAGCTCTAAACTTCAAAGCCAACTTTATATGCTAGTTCACATATTCCCCAAAGCGGCTTTTTAGTCAAGTGTCATATCACTCAACACAGTATCATGGTTTTTGGTCTATCATATCATTCAAAATACACCATCATGTTTCATTTGTCTGTGTAACATCTATCCTTGCATGTGAGACAGTGAGAGCAGAACAACCATAACACTCCAGTACCCAAACAGGTGACTTCAAATCTATATAAAGAAACAATTCTTATCCACAAAAAAAAACTTTGCACATAGCTGCATTAGTACAATAATTAATCTACAGTACCCCTCAATAAAATGCATGATCACAAATCTCAAAAAGCAGCAAATTCCTTATCAATTCACAAAACTGCATGTATCAGAACAAACCCTATAAACAGAAACTGATAATTAGGATACAAACCTTATTCAAAAGAAAAGGTCCAACCCAGATGAGAAAAACAACAGCAACAGTAGCAATAACAGCCCCTAATAAACCCATCTTGAACCACCAACACCAATTAATCCCTTTCCTAGGTGATAATGGAGGTCTCAATCTCTCTTCAATTTCATTATCAGAACTTCTCACCGTCACATATTCTTCATCTCCTCGATCCATTTTCACTTTTATTAGCAATGGAGCTACCACTTCATCCTTACCATCATCATAATATGTCATCACTCTTTTGTACAAAATCAATCAATTTGTTGGATTAAAATCCCAAAATCCAACACAATTATTAAAAAAAAAAGCCGAAGAAAAGAATTAAAGTTTGAGAAACAGTGTGATTGAAGAAAGAAACCCCTAAATCCAAAAGTATAAATAATCTTTATTCTATCACCTAACAACCATTATATAAACCTATTATAATTCGAATTTGAAAATCAGAAACCCTAGAAATCCAAATTGGGAGTTTGTAACGGAAAGGAAAACAACCGGCTTCAATGAAATTACGAAATTGCCACAGATGAAGCCTTGTGTTTCTTTCCTTCCTCTTTTCTTCCTCTCTCTGTCTATCGGCCCCGCAGAGAGAAAGTTTGTGAGTTCTTCTGTTGGTTGAAATCTATTTAACCATAAAAAAGGATTATATTTAAGATATGCCAGGTGGAAACTATTTTATTATTACGTGGCGCTAAGTTGTTAGAATTTGACAACTAGGATAACGGTTAGGTCTGATGACGTTTAATGCGTGTTTGGGCCGTTAAGTTATTGGTGTGTAGTGCAAGACAGCTACGCTGCTACTTCACTCTACCGTTAAGTTGTGGTGTAGAAGTTTAGTTTTGATTGAGAAAAATATATTACTTTGAAAGGTCGTTAATAGAATAGTAAATGGACATGCCAGTGGCCACTCTTGTATCAAATAATTTTTCTTTCTAGATATGCTAGCTATATACTTTTTTGTTTTTAAAAAAGTGTTACTATCATTTTTTTTATTTTAATTTAAAAATAGATAAATCTTAAAAAAGTGATATTAACTCTTTTCCTGAAACAGAAATAGTATTATATATAGGACGATGTATTAATTTTTATTTTATTTTCGGAAGTGCTGCCTGATAGAGATACACTGCACGGTAGTGCACCAATCTAACGTTATACTTATAGATCTTAAACGGTCCACGAGACTTCAATTTAATTGATGAGTCCGGTCGATACCACGACTTGTGGTCTCTTTAAATCTCATGTTACTAATGAATACACAAAAACATTAATGTAGCATGTTTGGTAATTTGGAGTACAAGTGTTTCTATTTATCGAGAAACAAACAAAAATCTTAAAAGTTATTCAAAATTTTAATTCTTAAATTAACTGAATTTAATTAAGCCGAATTTTTTTTTTATGTGTTACCCAAAAACCTTTTAACTTATTTGTTAACCAGGAGCAAAATTGATTTTCAAAAGCCAAAAGCAAAAGAAAATTTGTTTCACAAAAAATATACTTTGATTACCAGTTTTACTTATAACTGAAGATTTATTTTTCATCCACATGGCTTCTTTATTTGAAGATTTCCCTTTTAAAAATTATACAATTAAAACTGCATCTGCATAGTTTTTTTTTGATTCATCTCTTAGATTCTACTGTAGTTTTTATAATCCATTTATTCACCATATGTCTTATTGTTTTCTCTTTCAACTATAAGAATCTTGTTGTTTTTATTTCACTATAATGGTTTTTTAAGTTCTCTTGCAGGTTCTCTTGATTGATTATGGGTATCATCCAGTTTTAGATCTTTGTATGCAACACTTGTATCTTCCTTGTGACAGTTTTGTCAAATCCAGCAGTTTTGCAAAAGACAGTATTGTCTCATATTACAATACTATTGCAAATCAACACCATGATGCTAGTAAGTATGAGTATATTACAGTATGATCATCATTGCACGGTTCATGATCTAGTATTTGATTCCATGAGTATCCAGAAGAGCCAAGCCTTCCCTCAAGAGTTTCCAAAACCAAAAATTCAAATAAATAATCACCCTCCAATTGTCTCCCGTGATTTTGGGGAATTTTATCATCATTCGAAAAATGTGCAGTTGACTAAAAACGATATCAAACCCTTTCATTTTCTGTTATTTTTAACTTTATTATAGGAAACAAAATATCTTGGTCGTAACCCACTTTGAAAATTTCTTATGCATAAGATATGAACCTCACAGTTTTATTTCTTGTATCTTTTACTCAATACCTATTAGCAACATTTCTTCATGTAACATCATGGAGTCCAATGCAAATCCTCAGATCAATGACATCATTGATAAACTGAAATTTACAACTATTAGAAAAAATGATGTTACTCCGATTAGAAGAGCTATTGTGATAAGTGCATATTTTACATATTTAGAGTGTCAATTTCATGCTACTATTTGCTAGATTTCTTATGAATTATTTTAAATTACGTTTGTTTTGTAGTTTATGTCTTTTATTGGGTGAATCATCTAAAAAGGAGCTACAAAGTGTTAAAAAACAAGTGTTATAAAGGAAGAAGAGCCAAAGACATAGTGGGAGTCGCCCAAATTAAGGATTTCTCATCACCATAATGAAGAGAACAAAGAAATAAAGCCAACATCGAAATAATGAGGTCATTCCGACTTCATATGAAGAAGTTATAAGAAAAGCAAGTTCAGGATTTTCTCAATGGGTCATCTCATCGAGAAAAGAAGAATTCTCGATAGGTCAAGCCATCGAGAAACGAAAATCCAGAACAAAATAATTTTCTCCATGGATCATCCCATCGAGGGTGAGTAGTTGGGCTGGGTTTGACGTGAGCCCATTAGCTTCTTAGCTAATTTTATACGGGCTAAGCTTAGTTTTGGCATATTTATGGCATATCTTGGTATTTTGGAAACCTAGTATGACCTGGATTTGAACACGGACACTTCTAGAACTTGGACACCTATATAAGAGACAATTCTAATACTTTTTGAGATATTTCTCATATCACAACTTCTACATCCTAAACCTAGGGTTTATCCCTTTAGGGGGAAACTACCATTCTTCTTCATCTTATTCTTCTTTGTATTATGAGTAGCTAAACTTTTTGTTGATTAAGGATGAATTCAGCGCTCTAAGCGTGAAGCTTTATTAGTTAATACAAGTTTGCTAGAAGTTATTATCATCATCGTTTTTTTTTACTAAATCTAGGGTTTATGATTGATTTCTTAGATTATTTGGAGCGCACACTACATTAATCTATTGATCATTCTAATACTAGTAGAGAGTTAGGATATTCGTGTAATTGTTGAATAACTCGGTACACAAGTAGACAACATGAGACCTTGCAAAGGGATTATGTGTAAAATCATGTGTGAAGACAACACTAGTAAGCAGGACCTTGCGCTAAGAGTTTTGATGCTAGGATCAATCTAAATTCACAAACCCTAACGCATTCGATTGGGTTACACCTTGAGTGCGCTACTACTTGGTGGCTTAGCTGGATAGAATCTGGTATTCGAACACTTCGACATTCAGTGATACAAGAAGTTTTAGGGATAACACTGCGCTAGTTGTTATTCTATGGTTGGTAATGAATAATTCCAATGAAAGATAGATATGTACACTAATTCAGTCAATATCTGAAAACGGCGAAGGACTCCCTAATCATCTTTTTACTGTTCTTTTTAGTTAATCAAACCAATCCCCCTTGGTATATCTTTTTATCTTAGTTCTGCTAAACTGAATAACATATTAATTACACAGCTCTTTGTGGGATGATCTTTATTATCGCTAACTAGTTAATTGGTGAGAAATATCTTGAGAAATTTGTTGCATTTACAACATGAATCATATTGGTACATCAAAAAACTTGAATGAAGCAGCAGAGGTTTGGTCGAATAGTTTGTTAGGAAAACTAATAACTAATTATGATATCGAGACATCTGATGTGAAAGATGAATTGAACTTGCTTTGGAAGAAATATAAAAGAAAGGAAGTTAAAGTTATATGGAAAAACCTATATATCTTTAAGTTCTACTCTCAAAAGGACGTGAATAATGTTATTAAAAAATCCCCTTGGATTGTCAAAAGATATCTCCTTGTTCTTCAAGAATACACTACTAAGACAGCTATCAAAGACTGGAGTTTCGAAAACCAAGAATGGGATGTTCAGTTTAAGGGACTCCTTCTTGAACATCATCATGAAGCTATTATTACTAATGATATAGAGGACTTGGGAAGAAAGATTTCTACATGCCCTAAAAATTACAGACCAAGGTATAAAAATATGATCACAGCACGTACTAAGATAGAGCTAAAAAATCAATTGAAGAGGAGTGAATTATGGAATACAAACTCGGGATATATTATATGGATTAGATATCATTGGTTGAAACAACCACATAATATATGTAACATATGCTACACAATTGACCATAATGATGATATGTGTGAATAAATTGTTGAACAACTACAACTTCAAGACATGACTAGTAAAGAATATGAAGAACATTGTAAAGCACATAATGTGGTATCAAATGAGGAAGTTGATGAGGAAGAGTTGTGACGTGGTACTGCTAGTATCCAGGAAGTTAGCACAACAAATGATTTAATCGATACAGATAAAATTAGGAGTAATAAGAAAGATACAAACCAATCAACCTCTACAGGAGGAAATGACCCATCCCTCAAAGGCACCATTATTGTTATTCATGGTATGAACCTGAATTACGATGATACTAATACTGATAATACAACTACAGACTTTATGGATGGTTTTCAAATGGATGATGAAGAGGACTATACTGCTGGAACATAGAAGGATAACCCACAAAATCAGGAGAACCTTGTCGATATGGTAATACATCACTATCTCCTTTTTAATTATTTTGTTTTTTGTTTTTTAAACACTCATTTTCTTATTTTTAGAGTGTCTGCATTATATTATTATTATTGATACATTTACGTCATTTATAACATGAGAGTATTTGCATGGAATTGTCAAGGTTTGGCCAGTAAGGTTACTAAAGACCATTTAAATGATTTGATTTATATGTATGATCCAGATATAATTTTTATATCTGAAGCAAAAATTGGTCTTGAAAAAATGACAAATTTATAAAACCATTTAAGTTTCCAAATAGTAGACTAGTGCCATATAGAGGCTTGGCTGGTGGTCTAATTCTTATATAGAAAGATGGCTTTCATCTTGAAGTAGTAAATACGGATTCTTGGATACTTGATTGTCTTGTGCAGGATGACCCTTCTAAGCCATAATGGTTTCTCACATGTATTTATGGTTCTCCATACACTGGTCATAAAGAAAAACATTGTTCTTATATTAAGGATTTGAGTCATAGTGTTAAGCAGCCATGGGCGGTCATTGGAGATTTGAACATGGTTTTTAGCAATGATAACAGTCCATCTGTCTTAACATGGTTTTTAGCAATGATAACAGTCCATCTCTTCCTCAAGAGATTATTCTTTTGTCAATATGATTTATGAGGCTGGCTTGGAATACATGGTTATGTTGGCAGATCCTTTACTTAGTCAAGTAATGTTCATGGTACGGGCACCAGAAAGTCTAGATTGGATAAAACACTCACAAATGAGGAATGGGTCCTTCATTTTGTTGATGTAAAATTACGTCATTTGCCGCAATTAAGCTCAGATCATTGTCCAATTCTATTGGATTATGCTGCTTCTGAAGGAGATAAGAAGAAGAATCAAAAATATTTCCAATGTTATGAGAAAGATGATTCCCTCAAACATGAAATTATTGTTGCTTGGGGGCATTATTTTGTTGGCTCTCATGCCTATCAGTTGCATAAAAGATTGATTGTCACTAGATAGTTTGTAGCTAAATGGAATAGAGAGAAGTTTGGAAACATACATAGCAATATTTTTCTTTTGCACCAGCAACAGAAATCTATTCAACAACAAGGTGATGGTAATAACATGACTACTGAAGTAATTCAAGTTGAGAAGCAGATTGAACATTGGCACCAAATAAAAAATAATTTTTGGGGTCAAAAATCTAGAGATCAGTACTACAGGAAAATGGACAGAAATACAAAATATTTCTACACAAATGTTAATAGAAGAAGATCTAGAAACAACATTGATGCTTTAAAAGATAATAATGGGATTTGGTGTTCTTCAAGGCAAGAATTAGAGGATTTAATTACTTCTCATCATTACATACTTCTTCTAACCCAGCTGCTAAGAATGACAGTATCTTACAATGTATTCCGGAAATTATTACTTCTGAAGACAACAATAAGTTAATAAGGTTGCCAGAGGCAGATAAAATTTATAAAGCTTTGAAAGATATGATGCCTTGGAAAGCCCCTGGACCAGATGGTTTCCCTCCAGGTTTCTTTCAATCTCATTGGAATATAGTTGGTAATGATGTTGTGAAAATGGTTAGGCAATTTTTCAGTCAGGATTTATTCTTAAGAGTCTAAATGCTACAAATATCTCTTTGATTTCTAAAACCAAGAACAAGCAGTTTGCTTCTGATTTAATACTTATTGCTCTTTGCAATACTTCTTACAAAGTCATCTATAAGATTTTATCTTCTAGAATGAAAACAGGGACGTAGAAGATAATTTCACCTATTCAAGCAGTGTATGTACCTGGGAGGCAGATTTCAGAAAACATACAACTTGCTCAAGAGATAATCCATACCATGAAGAATAAGAAAGAGAGCAAAAACTATCTTGCTAGCTCTTAAGCTTGATATGTCAAAAGCATTTACAGTTCTAATGGTCCTTCTTGATGGATGTTATGGATATAATGGGTTTTTGCAAGAAGTGGTGTAATTTGGTGCAGTGTATTAATACAACAAGGATTTCTATTATCTTAAATGGTCAGTCTTGCAATTCTTACCAACCTACAAGAGGCATCAGGCAAGGTGATACACTCTTACCATATTTTTTTATCATTGTGATGAAGGCTTTCTCGAGACAACTTCTTATTGTTGAGCAGAATAACAAGATATAAGGCATAAAGATTGTTCCAGATGCACATTTTGTATCTCATTTATTTTTTCCGGGTGATTATTTTCTATTCATTGTTGTTTATCTACATAATGTTAATAACCTACTTGAAATCATAGATGACTTCGGTGCTGCTTCTAGTCAGCTGGTGAACTTTAACATATCAAATGTTCATTTCAGTTCTCTAGTGCTTCAAAGATTTTTCAAAATCTTGACTAGGAGACTTAAAGTGCCAAAAATGAAAACAAATGAGAGATATCTTGGTATTCCTTTTATGATTGGCAATCACAAGAAACAATGCTTCACTAATCTGGTTGATAAAGTCTGAAACATGTTATCAATTTGGTGGAGAAAATTATTGTCTCAATGTGGTAAGTCACAATTGATTAAGAATGTTATAAATACAATATTTGCTTATTACATGTCTTGTCTTCAAATTCTAATGGACACTGTTAATAAAATAAACTCTCTTCAAAGAGACTTTTGGTGGGGTTTCGAAGAAAAGAAAGAAGCTTATTTAACATCTTGAAAGAAATTAGGCAGACACAAAGATATTGGTGGTCAAGGATTTAGAGACTTAAAAAATTTAAATCAAATTGATCTTCTTGTTAGAGATGCATGGAGAATTTGTTTTTTGTCAGATAGATTATGGGTTCAGGTCATTCAAGCAAAAAAATTCCCTAATACTAGCATGCTTCATGCTAACAAGAAAACTAATTGTTATTGGGCTTGGAAAGGTTACAGAAGAGCATGAATTAGTTAATCAAAGAGAACAATTGTTGGAGAGTTGGAAAGGGTAACAAGGTTAAGATCTGACTCGAAACTTGGATTATAGGTATGAAATATTCCTCCGGAACCAAGAGAGGAAGCTACTGACAGTGAAGATTATGTTTGGGTTAATGAAATAATTGAGCAGAATGGGAGGGTATGGAAGGTTCATCTAGTTCACCATCTCTTTGATCAATCCAGTGCCTATCTTATCCTCAATATGAGAATATATGTTGCTGTTGATGGCAAGTTGATATGGAAGCTTACAAAACATGAAGGTTTTACTCTTAAATCTACCTATAATAAGATATATATATCAAAATAGTTTGGGGGGTCTACATGTCTCTACTTACATACATGACTCAAATGTTAAATGGAGAGATTTTTGGAGGATTGATATTTGGCCAGGAGTTAAACATTTTTGGTGGAAATGTTTAACTGATATCATACCTACTAAAGAGAGATTTTCAAGGGTCAGTGGGCATAATAACCAGTTATGTGTTTTCTGCAATCAAAATAAACATTATGCATATCCCGTTTTTATGTTAATTCTCAAGAGCTGTGTGGATGGAAATACCAAGTGGTACCTGCATTCTTCAAGGAAATCATAGTTCTTTAGCTGCAATATTTGAAAATTGACGTAAAAGGGATAAACAACAAAATTTAGCGGACATTTGGTTGGTCTTGGTTATGGTGGTAAGTTGGTGTATTTGGAAAGCAAGATGCGACCTCATTTTCCAGTCAAGAAATCCTGACCCAAGAAACACTGCCATGAAAGCAATAATCTTTGCTGATAATGTTAGCAAGATCAGTAAACATGGAGATTTATGAGGCTCTGACATTCAGACAACTACACGTCCACTATGCTATTGGAAACCACCTCCAGATCCTTAATTTACCATAAATTGTGATGCGTCTTTTGATCAAAATACTGACTGACATGAGTTGCTTTGATTTTATGTGATTATGGAGGGAAATGGTGGGGTTGTCTTGCGAAATGTTATGAAGGAATAAGAGATGCAGGGGAGGTAGAATGCTTGGTGTTTCTTGATGCAGTCAGTTGGAGAAAAGAAATGAGATTACACACATTGTTTTTGAGACGGATCTTAAAGGCATTGATGGATACATCAACCAGTCTTCTCCAATGATAGCTTGGGAAAATGAGTGCATATTGCTAAACGCCACCAACAGTTTGAACACAACTCAGTTTTGGAAATACAATTTTATTCCTAAAACATGTAATAAAATAGTTGATACACTCGCAAAGTTTAGTAAAAGATTTAGAATATCAAAAGTCTAAATAGATAATCCTCCTAGTTTAATTGAAAGTCAGTTGATGTTGGATTATTTGAACTCTTCGGATTCAATAAATTATTTCTCTTTGCATTAAAAAAAAAATCAAACTTATGTTATTCAAACACTTTACACTCACAAAAAAAGAAGCTAGAACCGGAATAAATCAGCCAGTACCCAGTATAGACCGCAAGAAGTATTATAGGAAGGTGTTTTCTTTTCTTTTTTTGCTTTTGTTGTTTGGTTTTTTTAGCACACAAGAAGGTGTTCCATCATCATCCGTCATGTATGGTGGTAAACAGTTGAAAGGGGTATTTGCACGGCATGATTTTTGTGTGCAATTGGCAATTGCTAGGCATCTCCAATGGCTTAACTCAGCTACGGTTTGGCTATATTAAATAAATCCCGATCAGTGGAAATGGGATCAAAGGGATTAAGGAATCCAATTGGGGGATTCTCTTGTTTTCAGGGGGAGACCGTTGGAGAATGAAGATACTTTACGTAACACCTGGGCTACACTCTATTAGTGGTTAGTTGAACATTTGTTCCTACTTTAATAATTTTCGGATAATAATCTAACTAATTATTAGGAATCATTTAGCGATCATTAGAAACTAGTGCATTCCATTTTTAATGCGAACAGATAAGGATACCTTTTATTTAAAGGTATGTCAATTATGATGAAATTATTGGCTATGGTTTGTCAACTTGTGGACTTTCGGTTTCTCCTATGAGGAAATGAGTCATGAGTCGTGAGTCGTCACCATATAGCACACTTAGAACAATGCTCAAAAAACAATACAAAATGCAGTAGTCGTATCCTAAACTCTAGTGGGATCAAATATGTTTTGAATTTAGTGATGAGATCAGTTCAAGTTGAACTGTTCAACTGTTCAAGTTTTGGAAATTTAAGTAGTGCAAAGAATTTTTGAAGGTAGTTGCAAATTGCAATACCAAAGAGAAGCTAGAGCACTGCTCGTCTCAGCCTAATCGCGAAAAAATAAGATGGAAGTGCAAGACTAAATATATATTATACTCCCTTCGCTTTTAAGAATTGGACTATTTTAAATTTGTATAATTTTTAGATAAAAGAAGAGACGGATATTCGTAAATTTTATATCGTCGGAGAGCATTTTAAAACACCTACATAATGAATATAAATATGACTATCCGATTATACATATTTTTATATTAATAATAATTAATTAAAAAAATAATTTTAGAAATATTAACTTGTGTAGTGAAATAGCTCAACTTTTAGAAAATAATATTTTAAAATAAATAGTTCACTTTTTGAGGATCTAAGGGAGTATGACATAGTCGTTAGATTTTTTCCAAGCCAACTCCAATAAATAATACTATCTCCGTTTCAGCAAAAGTGTTACTATCACTTTTTTATTTTGGTCTATTTTTAAGCTAAAATGAAAAAGTGATAGTAACACTTTTACTGAAACGGAGGGAGTAGCATTTTTAACTGTGATAGACCCAAAAATTTATCTATGTGGGATTAAGGTCATTTTAATGATAATATTCGACAACATGATTTGATATCGTGAAATTGTATCAAATTCCTTCACGTTGTATGCAACTATATAACATTCAGAGTTCCGAACCAGGGTCAAATCCATATGGATATCCGAACTCAAGATGTTATGGATCGAAACGAGACTTATAGATACATATATACTTCTCCTAATTTACTTATTGTATCAATTATAATGAAACTTTTAAATAAGATGAATGCAAGCCTATAAACCTACTAATCATCCTTAATAATATTTTTAACATAATATTTAAATCAAATTACACTTGAAGGAATGTTAAGAAAATAATAACACAATCACTAACCAAACTTTTTAGTTTCCACTTTCACCTTTTATGAAATATTTAAGAATGTTAATTGGGATAAAATGACACTTCGACAGAATATATTTCATTCTCAAAAAATATTAAAAAATATCAATGAATCAAAGTAAACACATGATAGGAAAATACAAAGCAACTCCAAGAAATCAATAACATTTACAACGAAACTAGTTTTTTCAACCGCCTTCTCTTTCTTTCATCTTTTCCGGTCGATTTTTCCGGCTATGGAAGGCCAATCGAGGTTTATAGGATCTGAAGGCCTAATGCTGCAAGCATTTTTTTAATCAAGTAGGAGGGTCGTGATTACCAAGTAAAGGAGGTGGGTTTTGTGTTGAGATCTAGAAATTAACCATATTTCCACTCTATCAGGCAAAAATTGACAGTCAAAGAAGAGGGGGATTGGCTTAAATCAGGTAATCATTGGCTTTGGTCTAAGAGTTATACGTCTTAGTTCATCCTAGGGGTTTTTCAGTTTTCTTGCGGATTAAACCTCAATTGTTTTTCTCTGATTCTAGGCATTTGGCAATTTGTTTCTCAATCCTTAGATCTGGTGCAATTTCCCCCTTCATTAGCCTAACCCTTGTCAATTCATTAGTTTTTTAATCTTTTATTGTAATCATTATGCATAATTGCTCATTGTTATTATTCTTTTGTGAGTCTTGTTCGAATCTTTTATAAGTATTTCACCTATTTAAACTCGACATAATGTTGCAGTCCTCACCCCAAGTTGTGCGTCTCATGTTCCCATCTTCAGCTTCAAACCTATTCTCATATATTTTCTTATCATAGTAACCAGTCCTTTTGTGTTTCTCTGGTTGTGTTTTCTGCTTTTGGTGTCGCTATTTGTGTTTTCTGGAATAGGCATGTCTCTCAACTTACAACCAATTTGCAAAACTCTCTAAACCTCTCCAGTGGCAACCCTTTTATTCTCAATGAAGTTATTCCAAACAGACTCCAAAACAACAATTTGCTTTGGACTAATTGTGTGCTTGGTAGGTTCTTAACCTTTTTTCATAGAACATGTTTTGATGTTAAAAATGCTCTTCTTTTTCAATGGGAGATACATAGGGGTTTATCTGTGAGAAGGGCTACTCATTCTATCTTCTTTATCAGATTTTAATTTTAACATGAAATGCATAGAGTTTTAGCTGGTGCAACTAGGAGAGTATTCGGTGTCTTATTTTGTCTTCTAAAATTGGACTGTTCGGTAGATACTGTCAACTGGTATCCAACAGAAGAAATCTTCTCTATCACTTTGCGTAACCTTTTTCATGAACAGATTTCTAGTGTCAATCTGCATAGATACCTTGCTTGCATTTGTGATATCCTTTCATTTCATTACCTTGTCAGAAAATCAAATGGAATTTTCTCAATCACTGTCAAAGCCAGTATTAGGATTAGGCAGCTGTGAGATTTAGTATAAATGCTGAAAATGAGCCTGGTTTAGTAAATGGGGTGAACTTTAAGTTCCATAACTTCCCCTTCATCTGTTGTGGCTTCCGTGACTTACTTGGTCACAAGCTAAGTGACTGCCAAAGGTTTGAGATTGCCCAGCATCAAGCAGAGGTTCAACAAGAAGAAGTTGATGCTATCATTGTAGCTATTCAACAAGATCAAAGAGTATTGGCTGAACCTCAACCTGAGATAGTTCACCAGGATATGGAATTTTCTGAATATGAGTTGTCAAGTTCTTCAGAAAGTAGATAAGCATCAGAAGTCACTTATATTGATTTACAATCTCAGTTTAATGATGACAGATCAAGCCTAGCAGAAAATAAAGTGCAGATCTCGGAGGTATAGCAGGAACCACATATACAAGGCTTCTTAGTGCCTTCATTCCTGCCAGACTATGCAATGCCAAAGAGAGTCAGAACTAGCCAGCATTTTCAGTTTGTGCCTAATGATTGGAATACATAATCAACACATGATCTGAACTTGCCTTGGATGAACTATTGGAATAACTGGAATCTTATGGAAAACTACTTTCATTGGGATCATCCTATGCCCATACAAAAGAAACCAAGTTCCCAAGTTTTCAGTCAGAAACTGAGAGGGATACAATATTTAGAGACATAACAGTAATTGAACCAACAATTTCTTTTAATATGAATCCACACAATTGGTTACAGGAGCAATTGTCCAATGCTAGAATTTCAGATGAAGACAATGAAGAAAAGGAGGAGAGAAACCCACACAGCTTCCCACAAAATTAAGATTAATCTTGGAAATAAAAACCCCTAGTTTGTAACTTGGTTGTACCATGGAGACTAAGAGTCTATGAACTCTTTGTTTATTGGTTTGTCTTCCTGCTCTTAGCCTAAATTTGTTTCCTTTAGGTTGTTCAGTTCTGTTTTTTTGTAATCGTTTGTAATATTTATCTTTATTAGCTAGTGTTTTATCTGCTCTTAGTCTTGTAATCTTTATCTTTATTAGCTAGTATTTCCTTGTTTAATCTTCTCTAAGTCTTTTGTTTACTTGCATATGCATTTTAGTAAATTGTTTACTTGCTCCAACATCTGATTTGCGATCTTGTGTTATTTGCTCATAATCTTGGAAGCATTTCCTTTATTGTTGTTAACTTATTCCTTCCTTTACTTCTCTAAGTCTTTGTGTACTTAATTTCTGTTGGCCTATTATTAGTACTGTTGTTCTTTATTTCTGAGTAGACCTCAATCTGTTTTCCCTGTCTGATTTATGCTAAGTTATATTGCTGAGGGTTTTCTTTTACAAATCTATCATTGCTGGTGTAATATCTTTAATTAATTTATTTATTATCTTTTTTTTTCCTCTTCTGAGAGCAACTGTAGCGGGCGAGTAGACCAAAGAGTAAAGATTAAATTTATTCTTTGGTCGCCCAAAATCAACCGCAACGGAGGAGGAAATATAGGTTTGAGGCGAGTATAACTACTGTTCCAGAGGACTTTTTCTCCAAAACTTATATATACTCGAACGCTCTTGTACGTGGGCGTTAACAAAAAACATTCCCTTATGAAAGCGTTTAGAAACACGGACGCAGGGGCAGAGAAGCGTTTGATGAGACGCTCATTATAGAATGCGTATATAGTAACGCTTCACTAGGAGAACGCTGGTAGAACAAACACAAGCTAAGAAGAGCGTCTGGTTGAGACGTCCATTTACGAAAACGCCTATATATCAAACGTCCATTTAAGAGGACGCCTAGGCCCGGCGCTGTCTTAAGAGGACGCGTACAGATGAAACGTCTCCATAAGTGGACGCCTATAAATCAAACGTCTCCATAAGAGGACGTCCACCATAAACGCTCCTCCACACGGGCGTGGCAACAAACGTCCACCATAAAGAGCGTTTTGTTACCGTTGTAAACTTTCCATTGCTGGTTGTTGATCAGAGAAATTTTTTACTGTTGAACGTTGTAAAATTTTACCGTTGAACGGCTAGTTAATTCGTAATGTATATAAATGAGTTGCCGTAGTGTATGTTTCATCTACACAACAACATTTCATAATTCAAAAGCCTATTATACAAGAAAGAAATAAATTTTTAAGGTTTTCTAAATTTTGGTAATTCAAATTTGTTTGTAATCACTTTCATTAATGGGTCCAAAACCAAGAGGTCCAAATTTTACTGTTAATGAAGATATAACCATGTGTAGGATTCATTTATCAATATCTCAAGATTGTAATGTTGGTACCGATCAATCAGAAGACAAATTATGGTCTCGTATCAAAGCTGGAATGAAAGAAGCTATACCTTCAATAGTTGATCGCAGTTGGACCTCTATTCAAAACGCTTTCAGAGAATAAGTAAAGATGTGGCTCTTCACTCTGCAAATGAGGCAGAAGTGGAACGTGAACACCATACTGGATGGGGCCTAGAAAAAAAGGTATGTGAAGACTTAATTTTTATGCACTGCCTTTTTAAAGTTTTGAATTGTATGTGATGCACTAAGTATTTTTCTAAACAACAATAAACATAGCGTAGAAGTAAGGAGGCTATTCAAGGAAGCTAATGGTGGGAAACCATTTAAGCACGAAGAGTGCTACACAATTATGTTAGAAAACATCAAATATTCAAGACGATCCACAGCTGTTTTCGATTCATGACAAGCCGAAGAAGATTCAGATAGTAGCGACGATACCCGAAAAAGACCTTCGCCAAGCCAAGGCCAATGGAATGAATACGAAGAAATAGGAGATATACCTAACACGTATCCGCATCCAATGGGAAAAAAAGAGGCTAAACTTTTGAAGCAAACAGGGAGAGCAAAATCCAGTGCCCAAGCCGATGCCTTGGACACAATTTTTAACAACCAAAAAAACTTCAACAACAGCTACACAGAAAATGCAAAAAGGAAGATTGATCAGAGAGAAGCCGAGTTTGCAGCAAAAGAGGAGTATCGTATTATGATGACGGGCGTCTCCCATTTGGATGCCGCAACAAAAGAGTGGATCGAAATTAGGAAGCAAGAGATTTTACAGAAAAGAAGAGAATCTCGTCTTACCTAAGCAGTATTAAACTTCGAGTGTAATTTTTTCTTTCATTAATGAAAATTATAACTTTTGAGTCATGAAATTGATTGTCACATGTTCATAAGAACAGAACAAAACTTTACATTAAGATATCTCATTTTCACATGAGTAACGGTTGAACTTAGCACGTGCAACATGCCATTAAACCACTAAGTGCCCCTAGTGGACGAGTGGTGTCTCGGGAGGGTTTACAAGAGATATACCCACAAAACCTATCTGCATGGTTTACTAATTTTTCATACTTCACCGAAATCCGTCCATAAATGTTCCATCAAGTCATTTCGTAATCGAATATGCGTTTCTTTGCTATGTACTGCAACTCAGCGTTGGTGAGTTGACATCCTCGACAGTTCTGCAGTTTCTTGACGGGATATGTTAACCGGTGCATGGTAGCGCCCTTGATCATATTCATGTGGCCAATCATCGGGTTGACGTTCATCCTCCACAATCATATTATGGAGAATAATAACAGTTTTCATTATATATGCAAGTGCGTCCATATTCCACATTCTTGCTGGTTGTTTAACGATTGTAAATTGGTTTTGCAGTACCCCAAATCCTCGCTCCACATCTTTTCGGCAACCCTCTTGCATAGATGAGAATTTGCGTTTCTTATGTGAATCTGGATGCTTGATCGACATAATAATGGTAGCTATCTCTGGGTATATCCCATCACCAAGATAATACCCCATATCATATTGGTTCCCATTTACCTCGAAGTTCACAGGTGGTGTTTTCCCTCTGATAAGGTTTTTAAAAATATAAGACCGGTTCATTACATTGATATCGTTGTTGGAACCATGCATACCAAAAAAAGCATGCCAAAACCAGAGATCTTGTGAAACCACTGCCTCCAATACAATACTTTCATCGCCTTTGCACCAGATTCGGCTGATGGACATCTATCCCATTTCCAATGCATACAATCCACACTGCCTAGCATCCCAGGAAATCCCCTAGCTTTGTTCTGGTTAAGCAACAGTTGAACATCCGTATGAGTTGGGTTGCGCAAATACTGATCCTCATATAAATGCAGAATCGTCAAACAAAACCGTCATGTTGCCTCAATAACCGTGCTTTCTCCGATGCGTAAGTACTCATCTATTGCATCCGCCGCAGATCCATAAGCCAACATACGAATTGCAGCAGTAATCTTCACGTGTGTGGTTAATCCAAGGCGCCTGGCTGCATCCCTTTTTTAAACGAAATAAGGATTAATTGCTACTACATCCCGCAAGATACGGTTGTACAATTATCTTCGCATTCGAAATCTTCTACGAAAAACATTGGGAGGAAAAGTCGGGTTTCTTGAAAAGTAATCTGTCCATAGTTGCCTAGCTCCGTCCTCACGATTTCTTTCTATTTCGTTCCGAGTACGTGGCCAGTCTATGTATGAAGCGACCAATCCCAAATTGAGTGCTTGGTCATTTTGGTTAAGTGCAAATGATTCTTCGTCTGATGAGGAACTGGTGCTATTACTATCATCATTAGATGTCGAAGATAAGGTTAAGTGATTAGGAGGAATATAAGAAGAGGAAGTAGAAGCAGCATAATAAATGGAAGTTTTGATTACGTGCCATTGGCTGGGGAAGCAAGTATGTTTTAGGGAGGTTGCTGGTTTTGTGGAGGTTAGTAGTTTTGGGTTGGTTTGTAGTTTTTGATGTGGTTTCAATGGAGAATGGTGTGTTCATTTTATAGTTGTGTTTCAGATAAAAACGAAAAAAATCCTAAGACACGAGCTAACAACAACACGGAAGTGTATACATGTAAAAGAAAAAACCAAGAGATAAGAAGTGTCAGTTGATTAGACAATACAACGCAGAAATAAAAGCCAAATTAAAGCAAACACAAGAGCTAAAAACTAAAAACTGACAAATCATTTC
>JAJJMC010012129.1:2764712-2820905 GCA_023531435.1 Papaver californicum
AACTAAAAACTGACAAATCATTTCCAAAGAAAAAACCAAGAGATAAGTAGTAAAAGAAAGTAACTTTATTTTGTAAAATCATTTTATTAAATCAAAAAAGACATACATTAAAGGGAATGAAATATATATATTGCTAAAGAAGGAAAGCACACTTCTGATATAGAATAATCATGTCATAATTAAACCTATTAGTGAAACCTTAAGCGTTGGCTTGTCGGACGACGTGGACGACGTTTTTCACTTCTTGCTAGAATAATCAACACAAAAGGATTGAATTCTTCCATTACCCTTAAGATCTCGAAATGAGGTTTGTACCGGAAATCATGTCGTTTCCATCTTGTCCATTCCTCCAGGGATCTGGCAACAACTTCATCATCATTTTCATTCCTATGACGAAATTCATTGACTTTAGCAGTTAAAGAGGAAAATTCTAGGACTTCCTTTGTGATTTCCATATATCGACAAAAAAGGCCTGCTCTGTTCCTGTTGTTGGGATTACCGGTTTCATTACAAAAGTTTACATGTGTATGTTCCAACCATTGCATGCTCATTGAACCATTCATTCTACGTTCATGCCCCCTTGCTGGATAATGCAATACTATGTTTCGACATATGGATAAATCTTCCTCTAGTGTAAAATTCTCTGCATTTAGCCGAAAATTTTCGTAACCCGCCATTAAATGAAAACACAGAATTTACTGTTTTGATCTGAAATGTTAAAGAGGTGGATTTGGAATGAGAATGATAGATATAAGCTCATGTATTTATAGGTGTAAATAGAATAAGGGTTTTTGACCGTTGTTCAACGGTAACAATCCATAACGGTAACATATATTTGCGAGTATTTTTTGAAACAGTTTTTTAGATTTTGTACGGTCACAACGAAAGTTTTAAAATTAACTAAGTTGCGTCAAATAAAAGCTAAACTAACAAACCACATAAATAAAGGAACAACACTATTCACAAAAACCAACAAAAACTATCATTCTTTCAAAGCACATAAAATGTATATTGGAATGACTAAACAATAAAGTAATAACACTATTCACTGTTGTTTTGGTCCCCACGAGATGAGCGAGGTGGCATAAATGGAAGCATACTTGACGAAGTTCCCTGACCCCCGGTGTTCCATATTTGCGGTGGGAGATTTCCCGGAAAATTGCCAAAACCGAAGCGTGGAGTTTGAGAATGAGCTTGGGCTAGTTGTAGTTGCAAATTAGTGTTTTGATTGTTAGATTCGCGCAACTGTTCCATCATTTCCCTCGACTGGGCCAAATGAAACTTACGAAACTCTTGGGTAAAGTCAGCAAAATATTGCACAAGAGAAGCTTCGCCCTTTAATGGAAAATAAAAAATGTCAGTTTCTCAACAATATTTTAAAACCATGTCTCCGTTTATATTTGAAATATACTTACATATGACCAACTATCTTGAGGCGTAATGGCAACATGTTCAGCGGGTTGGTCGAGGGTTTCTGTAACAAGGCCACCCAAACAGTCGTATGTTTCCACCTCCCAGTCGACATTGGTGCAAAATTTGTTGGAGTTAGTAACATGTCGCCAGTACTCCAAATAGCAATCATACGTAACTGGATCTTGGAGGTAGTCATTTATAAGGACGTCACTCGATTCCCTCAGCTTGGTAGCTTCGGCATCAGTGATGTTGCTCACACGGCTTGGGGGGTTGCTCGGAATTCTCCATCCACCAGAGATTTGGTTCCATATCCGGTCTCCAAGTTACACGTTATGCTTTTAAAATTTAATTATTATCAGCCATGAACCAGTAAAATAAAAAAGAATATTAATAAATATGACTATTCGGAAAAAAAAAGTGTCAACTCACAGTGCCAATCCAAGTAAATACAATGCCCCTATTTGTTAGCAGCATACATGACAGAATAATCTCATTAAGATGGATTTGAATGACGGTAACCCACGAGTGCCATGTCACATCGTCGGCGGTCAATACATTCAAAAGATTCCTTGAACGCTTAATATCATTAGTCTTCTTTCGTGTACTCTTCCACCGCGAACATCTTGTCCAATCACTTTCGGTCTCAGCAGATGGGTTGTGAGGTCGAAGTATGCCCAAATATTCGTACCCCCAAAACTTCAATTTGAATAAAACAAACAAAGTTAATAATTTACCACGAAATACCCAGTTAAAGGAAATTTGAATGAAATAAAATTACCTCCAATATTTGACATGATCCGGTTAGTGACTTTTGTCCCCTCCCCGCTGCGCCAAGTGCGGGATAAAGTCTTAAAATACCAACACTACCCCAGTCATAAGTTCCAACTTTGTTTGTATCCTCCAAAGCAGCTAACCATCCAGCATCGATGTAGTTCTTCGCATTGGAAAAGAAGAACTGTCCAAGAACATACATCCAAAAAGATCGCGCCACTCTCTCAGCAAGTAGGTTATCATCTTGCGCCTCAAACAACTTTGCCTCTTCAAAGTATGAGGACAAAAAGGCCACAGTAATGGCATCTGAAATCCACTCCTGCGGGATACCTTCTCTCCTACACACTTCGGAGTCTTTTAAGTCTGGGAAAATATGGTCACGCACATATTGAAAGGTATACTTATCCGGGTCATACGGAGGTTCCTCGCCAATACCAATACTTATTCCGATCAACATGACCCAGTCTAGAGGTGTAAATCCCATTTCACCAAATGAGAAGTGAAAGGTGTTCGTCGTGTCCCAGAAACGCTCGACGATGTAATCAATCAAAGCATGTGACGAGTCACCAACATCCATTGTCAAAAACCGGTCCCATCCTGCCTTTTCAATAATAAATTTTGCTCTAGCGCAACTTTTAGTTGTAGCTTTATATGCTTGTAGGACCGATTTCAGAGACCCCCGATGCATATATTTGGTCTTTGGGTCAGCTCTCGAGGTCATATTACTGCAAGCGTGACCTTCATCATCTTCCACCATACTGTAATTTCCCAACCCAATAACATCGTTCCCTCCTTAACCAAATTGAACATCTGGTGCATCCTGGGTTGTTTTGGCTTTCTTGTTCTTTTTTTTCCGACCAACGAATCGGGAGGCGGCATTTCTCAACATCTATACAAAATCAACAGTTATCAGCACAATTGACCAAATATATAACTCCACATTTATCCATAAATCAACAAGAATACAAATTATAGTTCAAAAAATGTATAGACACAAACAAGTAATCATATCGATTTAGGTTATAGTTATTCTTCGTAAAATCATTTACAAACATGGAAATAATAAACACATACAACGACAACACTATGGAAATACAAACATGTTTTTCATATTTCTGTACTAAAAAAACTATAGTTCAAGCCAACCAAATACCCATCAAGAAAAAAAGGAAGAACTAAACCATTCATATACAGAAACATACTTAGCAATTGGCAGAAAACACATAAAATTAACTTAAGCAACATTTGGTAGAAAATAATTATCACTAGTAATATATAAATGTCATTAAACAATCAAATTTAAGAAATTAAATTACGGTAACAAGTCCTACTGATAGTGTTAAAAATTTAAAACATTATAATTAAGAAATTAAAATTGACATTTTATACTAAACCAATTTTAACACTAAAATTGACATTAAAATTAATAACTTATTGACATTAAAATTGACATTAAAATTAACAAACATGTTCTACTACATTTAGACTAATGGGTTCTTGTTTTAGTTTTTTCTTATGGAAAATGTTAATAAGTTATTAATTTTATTTGGTGTAGGTTTTGTTTCTAAGACTAAACCATTTCTAACACTAAAGAAATTGATACAGCTAAAACAAGAAAGAAAAAGACAGGGGAAAAGAATTTGTTACCGTGATTTATTTGATTTTAACCGCAAGTTGGAGTTCCCTTCCTAGCCGTCAACTGTTGTCTGTTGAGTAGAAAAACAAAGAAGAGCGTTAGAAGAAGAGAAGAAGAAAGGAAGAGCGTTTTATAGCCGAACCAAACCCTAACCCTAACACGGACGCTCACCTAAAATGTTCTTAACGCTCACCACCCTAACACAGACGCTCATCTACAAGGACGTCAACATCCTAGACGCTCATCTACAAGGACGTCAACATCCTAGACGCTCATCTACAAGGACGTCAACATCCTAGACGCTCATCTACAAGGACGTTTTGTGTGGACGCTTTTCTATGTGGACGTCTTATTGACGCTTTTGTACGTGGGCGCTCAGCTAACGCTTCTGTGGGTGGACGTTTCAATAGTAAGCGTTATTCTAGAAGGGCTTCTAACATTCAGGCGTCTATTAGGAAGAGCGTTTATCACTAAACGTCCACGTAATACAACGCATAATTTCTAGACGTTCCTACACTAAGACGCTGGTACAATCGACGCTCATTAGTGTGGACGTTAAACATACGTTTGATTAAGGAAGCGTACGAGAATGCAAACGCTCATTTATAAATGCGTCTGGTTCCAGAATATGAAACGCTCACCCAAATGTGCGTCTAACAACATACGTCCCACTAGAGAAACGTCCGTGTCACCTAACGTTCTTCTACAATAGCGTTTTATAACATGCGTCTAATTAAAACGACGTGTGATCATATTTACTCACAAAACCGTTGTGTAAAAAAATGAAAAACGAGCAATTTTTTTTACTCTTTGGTATTTGGTATACTCGTACCGTTGCAATTGCCCTGAGGCTCTAGTTCATTTAGTCTTTCTCATCTGAGAGTGATCTCTCTTTTGTATCGACTTATTTTCTTAATTTCTTTCGTTTTCTAAAGTATTTACATCTAGCTTTTCTAGGGATCACTTAAATACCACGATACATCTAGCTTTATCGTGGAACGTCCAAGGAATTGGTACTCCCCTTACTAGGGATCACTTAAATTTCTTATGCCAACCCAAAAACCCATTTAGCTTTATCGTGGAATGTCCAAGGAATTGGTACTCCCCTTACTAGGGATCACTTAAATTTCTTATGCCAACCCCAAAACCCATTTTTCTTTCGGAAACAGAAGCTATTTTTCTAAAATGGATTTGTTATTTAAAATATCCAACTTTTATGACTGGTTTATTATTCCTTTCGTGGGCAAAACAAAGGGGTTGGTAATTGGGTGGCATAATGATATTGAATTAGAATTAATCTCGTCTTATCTAAATATATGTCATTTTAGTCTGAGGGAGTTTGATCAAAATGTTTAGATAACCTGTGTGTATGATGCCATTGAAACAAATAATAAAGTAAATTGATGGTCATGTATCGCGTAGATCCGTCAACAAATTATAGAACCTTGGGTGGTTCTTGGAGATTTAAACTTCATTTTTGATTCTTCGGAAAAGAAAGGAGGAAACAAACCTAGCTCGAGCATCAAGTCTTTCATCATTCAAATAATAGACTCAATGAGTTTGCAAGATGCATGATACGAATGAGCACCTTTTACTTGGCCAAACAATCGCAAAGGAAATGCGAACATATGCCAGAGAATTGATAGGACCTTGGTAAACTTTAGGACCAGATATTATTTCGGCGGTCCAGGACTTCTTTAAAACTGGTCATCTTACTCCGGATTTCAATTCTACTTTCATATCGTTAATCCCTAAAATTTCTACTCCTGAAACACCTTCGGATTTTAGGACGATAAGTATTTGTAACTCAATTTATAAAATTATCTCCAAAATCATTGCAAACAGACTCAAACCTCTTCTAGCCAAAATCATTTCACCGCGAATCAATCTATATTCTTGCCGGTGAGGCAAATTATTGATAATATTATAATTGTCCTCGAATCCCTTCACTCCGTGAAGAAATCAAATGCTAAAAATGGATTCCATGCTCTTAAATAGACTTATCTAAAGCGTTTGATCGAGTGGAGTGGCCTTTTATAGAGAAGGCACTCTTAGTTTTCTGGTTTGATAAGCCTTGGCTAAACCTCATTATGCAATGCATATCTACAACTTCTTTCTCCATCCTGCTCAACGGATCTCCACATCTAGAGGGCTTAGATAAGGAGATCATCTTTCCCCTTAAGGCATCTTTCCAAAGCTATTAAAAAAAAGTTTCAGGAATAAAAATCAATAAACTAGCTCCTACGATATCTCATTTTTTCTTTGCGAATGATCGTTTCCTTTTCACTAGGGTGAATCCACCCACCCATCAGCAACTCCGTCTCTGCTAGAGACATATGTTAAAAAAATCAATTGTTTTTTTTTTATAAAATCCTAATTAAGCAAGTAATTAGAGATGTAGAAAATATTAAAAATAAATAAAAATACACGGTACAGTTTATTAGTATTATTAGAAAGTGTTTATTTTAATTTAAAAATTGGTTAAATTAAAATGATAATAATAATATTTTTTTAAAAATAGAAAAAATACTATCTCCGTTTCAGGAAAAGAATTACTATGAATTTTTTTAAATTGGTTTACTTTTATGCTAAAATGAAAAAATGATAGTAACACTTTTCCAGAAACGGAGGGAGTATTATTTATTTATTTTTGCTAAGACTCCGATTGAGAGTGAGAGATTCCCTTCCACCGTTCACATATGCTCCCAGGGTGGGATCCTGTGAGGATATTTTTGACCAATAAATAATTAAGCAAGGGTTCAACTAAGTCTCTGGCTCAGTGTTCGCCGCATTGAATTTCCCGAGCTTTCGAGAGACTCGAGAGGAAACAGAACAATAAGAAGAGACGACAGACCGCATCAGTTACTTTTTCTCTCGCTTCTACAGAAACTGCAAACTAACATGGTACGTATTTAGTTTCGTAATCAAACAATTTCGACGCAGAATAATAATAATCTTTTATCTAATCTCCAGTTTCTCTTAAGCACTAATCATTCTAATACTTGTTTTGATCGCAGTCAGTTACATTACATACAAATCTCGGTGACATCAAATGTGAAATCGCTTGTGATGAAGTACCTAAAGCCTCTGAGGTTTCAACTCTAAACCCTAGACCCTAATCTCTTGGTATGTCATGCAATCAGTTTTTCTTTCTTTCTAGGGATAAAGAATATACTTGAAGTAATTCACAGCTACAAGGTCAGAGGTTGTTATAAATTTGGGTTTGTTTGCACATTTGATTCGAATTGATTACATGGGTTTGTTTGCGTATTTGATACGAGTTGATTACATATGAAATTACATGGGTTTGTTTGGTATTTGATTCAAATTGATTACATATGAATTTGCATGGGTTTGTTTGCGTATTTGATTGGGTCTTTGAAAAACATGATTTTTCATGTGAAAGTAGGGTTTCAGGAGTTCTGTAGAACTCAATTTAGTTGTGGTTCTTCCAGTGAAGTTCTGATTTGATCTATAAAAGGAAGAAAACTGTGATGAGTAAGTCTTGGATTATTGTGAAGCCTAAACTCGTGATTGCACCCTAGGTATTATTTGAGATCGATGTGAACTTCCGTTGCTGCTAGCTAGCACACCTCTTAGGACAGGCATGATTCACAGCTGATGTTGTTTACACTGTCGTCATGTATGTTTAAACATGATAAATCGCTCCCTACTTAATCTTAATTTTGTCTCTTTTTCTTTATGAGTGACTGTGCTTCATTCTGTTATGGAGATTCTGCATGTGAGTGAATTTCTGTTTTCATCCATTTCCATCAACAATGATAGCATTACCTGAAGTTTTGGCAAACTTAGTGGCTTTTAAGTGTTATCACTGCTATTATAGCTTTGTTGGAAACTCTCTGGTCTTATTGAATAGATGTCCTTGATCTTTTCTCTGTATGAGCAACATTTGACATTTACCGTTGATTGCTTTATGGTTTCCCGTTGGGTCTTATGGTAAATGGACCACGTAAAGGTAAGGACATCCTAATATTTTCTCTTACATTCGTGTTTTTCTACAGAATTTTTTGGCACTATGTGGTAGTGGTTATTATGACGGCACCATATTCCATCGAAATATCAAAGGTTTTATGATCCAAGGAGGGGACCCTACAGGGACAGGCAAAGGTGGAAACAGTATATGGGGTAAAAAGTTTAATGACGAGATCCGAGAATCACTTAAGGTATTTTAGTTTCCTCTGTTGTCAAGAACTTGTACTAATTTACCTAGCGAGTTACAAAACCTTGATTTTGACTGTTAGGTATTGCCATACTGGTTTTACTTTCGCGGGCATTCTTTAGGTTATTTCTGAGCTACTAGCTTTGCTTCAGTTCATCTGATTCATACACTTAGGTGCTAGTACTGTTCATGGCAGTTTTTTTTTTTTCTGTCAACATCTCTGCTTTGGTAGTAGCGCTGAAAACATCAGTTTACTTCACAGAATGTCATTTCCGCCAAATTTGGCAAAGTTTTGTGATATCTTACGGAACACTTCATCACATTTTATGGTTATCACATAAGGTTGGCAGGTGGCCATAATGTTGTCTAATATGTGACTTTTACAATTTGTCTAAGATTCACATTCGATGCGTGCTACTCAAGCTGTTACATATGATAGATACTGATAATTTTTTAATGTTTCTATCTGTCAAACATAGTCCCCAAATTCTGTAACCAACACAGAAAAAGTCAATACATGAGATTCTAATCTCTGTTGTTTCTCTTATGCCAAATTGCTAACAAGTAGCCATTTTAATGATTTGTAGCACAATGCAAGAGGTATGCTCTCTATGGCTAATAGTGGGCCTAATACAAATGGAAGCCAGTTTTTCATTACCTATGGCAAGCAACCACACCTGAACGGATTGTATACAATTTTTGGCAGAGTGATTCATGGGTTTGAGGTCCTAGATATCATGGAAAAGGTTTGTGTTTAAATTTTAACTCACGGACTTGCGAAAGACTTTTATCTTGTCATATTCCTCGTTTTGAAATCCCAACGCATGCTGTTTCGAGTTGGTTTATGTCATCACAGTTTCATATTTGAATTTCCTTGAATTTGCTTAACCGTGTTTTAAATTGTGCAGACTCAGACAGGACCTGGGGATCGACCACTCGCGGAGATCAGATTTAACCGTGTAACAATCCACGCAAACCCTCTTGCTACCTAAATCTTATATAAACCCATTGGAGAAACTATAACATATTCAACTTCATATGTGTCCTAACTGTAGTATTGTAACAGTTTTGTAAAGTATTCAGATGATATTAGCAGAATGAGTTGAACAATATCAACATTCAGTGCCACTCAGTGCACATCTACCTATATTTCGTTGCTATAAAATTGTGGTGGATAATTTCTTCAATTTTGTACTTAAGTTGTGAGTCCTGTGTCCAAAGGGTTAACAAAATACAGTACCCTATGCCTATCCCCACAACAGAACAACTCCCTTCGATTTCCCCGGTCGATGTGAACCCACATATCTTGCTTATCACTTTGTTAAAGTTGAAGTAGGTGAGCGAGTGAGACACCCTTTTGACAGAAGGCACGCACCAAACACTGCATCCGTCCACCTACAAATATCAGCTCATCCCCCTATAACTATCAGCTGATCCTTGGTGAAGATACATAAAATGGAGGCGAGGATCATCGACAAAACCATTGTACACTTCCACCATTCCATGAAGACCATACCCTTGCACTCTCCCATATAGATAATTACCGTAACATCCAGGTTAATTTTCGTTACCTTCGTGCCTACGTGAATTCCAATTCCAACCCGGCCGATCCTGTCCATATCATCTCTAAAGCACTGTCAAAAGCCCTCGTTCACTACTACCCTCTTGCGGGAAATCTCCAACGACGTTCTGAAGATTCGCATTTCGAGCTATTCTGTTCTGTAGGTCAAGGTGTACGGTGTACCTGTGATTCGAGCCGTCTGTAATCAGTCACTTGACTCGTTGAAATATCTCGATGACCCAGCTGAGAAGTTCCTCGAAGAATTAGTGCCCGACCTGAAATACGAAGAAGTTCTGAATGGGAACACCCATTTGTCTTGCAAATTACAATATTCGCATGTGGTAGATTCAGCTTAGGTTCTTCAGTTCACCACTCAATGTGTGATGGGTTTGGATCGGGTATGTTTCTCAATGCAATGCCTGAGCTAGCTCGTGAACCGAGTGAGATATCTACAAAACCTGTTTGGGAAAGAACGAGTCAACTAGGAGCTAGAAATCCACCTAAAGTTGAGTTCCCATTTCATGAGTTCTTGTTGTTAGACAAAGAATTCTCACCTTATAATTGTGAAAAAAAAAGCAGCAATCTATCCATTCGAGAGTCTTTTCATGTCCAAGACGAGGCATGGAACGATTCAAAGCCTTATTGTTTGAACAATCAGGAGGAAAGAAATTCACTACATTTGAAGCTTTGGGTGCTCTTATATGGCGAACCAGGTGAGTTGACTCGTTCTGTTGTAATATCTGTTTTCCAGTCGTAAAGAACTAACAAATGATTGAAATCACACCTAACTTTCGAACTACTTCAAAAACGAGAGGGAAATGTGATATCCACGTTTCACTCTGCTTGGATGCTAGTAGGGTACTAATTTACTTGGAAGTGTAACATTCCAAAGGTCAAAGATGTTTTATCTTAATTTGGTACACCCCAAAAAAAAATAGTACTCCTATTAACAATCTTGTTTTAAGTTAGAAAATAATTGATAGCCCTCTGTCACGAGTTTTATCATATTGGTAGCAATGTAGTCAATCTCAGCCGTTACGGCCGAGATATCAGCGTTTTTCAAGGTATCAGTCAAATTCCTTGACGAGATCCGAGATATCGCTCACCGCGATTCGAACGCGAATATCGGTCGTATTTCCGATATCTCGGCCGCGACCATAAGCCCGTATTTAAGGGTAAAAATGGTATTCATCATTTTAATCTAACTCTAATCTTTTAAACGATCTAACGGTCGATATATTAGAATGATAGAAATCTAACGGTCCTAATTTGATCTCTTGAAACAGAAACCCAATTTTAACCGTCAGCAAAAAAAAATGGGAACTTCTCTTTTTTCTTTCTGTTCTGTTACTATAAGACCGTAACCTAATTTGAAGTTTTGATTCATCAGTTCTCTTCCCCAGTTCCTCTTCTACCATTATTGTTCTCTTCTTGCGCGGCGTCACTTAATCTTCCTCAGTTCCTCTTCTTTATGTTCTAACTTCTAACCGAATCTTCTCTCTTCAAGGTAAAAACCCTATCACTTAATCTTCCTCAGTGCCATGGTTATGAATTTTTCTTCTTCTTGATGTATATGTTGTTCGATGTAGATGATTTTGAATGATTTTGAATGGGTGGGTTGATTTTTTTACATAGTGTCTGCTGATGATTTTGAATGAAGGGGCTTTATTCTATGATTTTGAAGCTGCTAGATGTTAGTTGGTACTGCCATTCATGGAGCTATGTTAATGAATGAAGCTGCTAGAGTGTTAGTTGATTGGGTAGTAGTACTTTAGTTTTATTGTTTCTGTTTTTAAGTTGGTGTTGTGTATTTGAAGTTGATGATCAGACTTTCAAAACATGATACAAATTGTAGTTGTATGTTTGGCACTAAGTTCTTTTAAGATGGCTGCAGCAGTGACATCAAATGTAGTTGTAGACTTGTAGTAACCAGAAACACAAACCAAAGCATGATAAAAATTTATAATAAACAAGCATACACAGCACAGTAGAAATTGGAATTCAGTAAAGAGGAATAGTAGTGAGTAATTATTCTGGAATCAATCTCTTTATTGTTAGCTTTTAATTGAACTAGCAAGAAGAATGAGTGACACCCGCTAAGTGGCTAAAAACCAACTCACTGGGCAGAAAGAGCACCCCATACTAGTGTTTCAGTAGTTGGTGTGCTATTTAAATGAATAATGGATATACATGGGAATGAAATCGAGTTATCTTCATTTTCTAACTTATTATATTAGTGAGGTTTTAGTAAAGTATTATGGCATAGAGAAATTCAATATTTTACTGCTATGCACCTCTCAGTTGCTCTGAATTCAATAATTGAAGATGTGGCTCTAATTGTTCCTAAAGGGACTTTGTATGAGGCTGAGATATGGGATCCCATCAAAGATTCAAAATAGTTACACTTGAAATGATGGGGAAACTTGATGGAAGATTCCATTAGAAGTGATGTGGATAACTGACTTCAATTTTAGCCATTAGTTGCTCAGCACAAGAAGATATTTTCTGAGTTTGTTGGAAACTTATGTCTAAATACTGAATACACTTAAAGCAGTGGTCCAACTTGAGATGATCAACAAGTGGAGAAACTTTGCAGATCGAAGGGGGAAACAAGGGCGGCACCGTCAGCATGAAAGATTTCGCACAGCCTTTAGTCTGCAGAAAGGTTCACTTGGAAACACTGTTTTGTTACTTTAGGAAAGATGAGACTGGTTGGTAGGTAGATTTGGTTACTGATGTACATTATAAAGTCGGATGAATGCTAACTAGTTGCGCCATTCAAGTTGTAGTTGTAGACAGTGACAAACATTCTTCTCATTGGTATCACTGTTGACTATTACCATTACTATCTACTGTTGACTATTACCATTACTACCTACTGTCACTGTTGTTTCTGAATGTGTTTGACAAACATTCTTCTCATTGGTATCACTGTTGATTACTGTATTTGCTGGATTGGAAAAGAGAATTAGAATCTTTGAGAAGCAGCCCTGTAATTCGTTTCCTTGCATTTTTGTTATATTATAAATTTTATAAGAGGTTTCCAATGTGCATTGACTAAACTTAGCCCCACTTCGAGACAGAACTGTGAACAGTTTGATTCCAGGGGCAGCAGTAATTTCCCAAACACCTTTGCAGTTAGAGATGAACCTGCCACCCTATAAGCATATGATGCAATTTCCTTGACAGTGACAAACATTCTTCTCATTGATTCAATTGTAGTTGTAGACTTGTAGTATCCATCTCTATCTAGTGTCAATTGTTGTTTGTATAAACTAATTCTATTACCATTACTAATCTATCTTCGACTGTACAGGTTATGAATTGTGATTATGACTTCTTCTAGTGCGTCTAATGCGAACACAACAAAACTACATGTGGGTCATTGCCGCCTCCATCTTCAACTCAAACTAAAGACATTGCATGGGAATGGGCTGAACGCAGAGATCCAACAAATCTTAACAAACTAACTTGTTTGTTATGTCTCAAAGTGATGACTGAGCGGAATCATTAAAGACACTATAAGTGTTTACTACTTCACTGTATGCCTGTTCTTGACTGTTTCATCTAGACATTATAGGTTATAATATTCCACCTAGACCGATTTACTTACCTAGTTATCTTGCATATTGCAGTTGCATAAACTCCGAGTATGATGGATATGATACTGATCAGTTGATGTGTGATACTGACGAAGGGCTACTTGGTGTTGATAACATCTATGATGTTTCTCTTGATATTGATTCTGAATAGAACTAGAGTTGTAATACGTTTGTTGTTTAATCTGGATATTTAGAACTTTGAAAGCGGTGTTTATTTTTGTTTTTAAACTTTGAACTTTGAACTTAAAGTATGGTTGTTGTTTTTATCTATTTTTCTTTCTTAAATTTTCTGTTTATGTATTATATTTGCAAGAGCTTTAATATTTACAGGTATATAAAATTTGGATAAAAGATTTAATAGTTAGTCCGAGATTTGACCGATAATCTCCCCGAGATATCGTTGTCAAGGTGTCAAAGTCCCGGCAGCGACGAGACCGAGATCCGAGATTGACTACATTGATTGGTAGATACCCAAGAGCATAGTTTTTAGAATCTCATGAATCACGATTCGACTCTTAAGATTCGAGCCAACATTTAAAAAATTGATTCGATTTTTGACAGATCCGATTTTTGATTCTTGACCAGCTTTTAAGTTTGATAAATCAATTTACTACCTTTAAATCGAATTCATTAAAGGTTGGTAAATGATTAAACCATTGTACCACACCAGTCTGTTTGATAATAATGAACTTGTATCAAGTTCATACAAATTTAAGTTTCTATCACTATATATACATACTCATATTTTAAGTTTTTAAGGTAAAATAAAAATGATAGGGAATCTTCGATTCACGATTCAATATACGGTTTGATTCTTAAAATATGAAAACGATTCGTGTTGTGAATCACGATTTCACAAACTTGCCCAAAAGATATAACAACTCACACTTTTCTGGTTAGTTTATATTCTAGGTGCTCTGGCTGTTATTATTTTTCTTTGAAATAACTGTTTTCAAAATTCATGGAGCAGAGTCAAGGCCTCAAAAATTCCAAGTGAGGAGAAGGTGAAATTTGCATACTCTCTCAATATCAGAAACCAACTAAAACCAGCCTCGCCTTCAGGTTACTGGGAAATAGTTGTGTGGCAATGTACGTACAGCTAACAGCTCAAGAGCTACTTCGACCAATTTGGGAAACAGCGGAACATTAGCAAAAGCAAACGAAATGCTGCCGATGAATACGTGATCGTTCTTTGATTTTCAAGAGTCATTATACTGAAGGAATTACAGCAGGGAAAGGAGTTAGTGGATTCACGGAGTGGAGACATTTAGGCCATTCGACAATAGATTTTGGATGGGGTAGTCCAGTTACTGTATTACCACTATCCAGGGATTTACTTGGAAGTTCTGATCCTTGTTTCCTCTTGCCGTACTCATCGGCGGTCCTTGGAGGTAAGAAAGGTGGATTTAAAGTTTTGGTTTCTTTTCCCGAGACAGCCATCGTTGATTTCAAAATGAACTTAAGAGATTTGAAAGTAAATCATGAGAAGTTGATAAAGCATGTGTTAGAATTAAAAAGTGATTTATTACTAAAAATTGTTTTGTTACCTAATTTATTTTGATGGGACCAAAGGGTCACTAGTCTATATTGGGGGTGGAAATAACAAATCCATTTTTCACTTCTATGTGAATGAGAAATCTTTGGTTTGTCCCACATTGGACAAACCAAGGACGAAGTCTATCTATATTACCACTAAAGTTGCACCTAAGGGAAAGAACTTGTGTATTGGATATGAACTAAGGGAATGAACTAGTGGTAAAACTCACACATATGCGGTGTTTCGCATCGAAGCACGCGGACCGCTAGCTTGCGTATGCTTGGGTGTGTTTTTGCGTGAGCTGGCGTGTGCGCGACGAGTGCCCGGCGTGAGCTCGACGTGTGCGCAGCGTGTGCCTATCAAGACTTAATGGTTTTTCATTTTAAATTCCTATAATAAATATTAAAAACCGTTTTATTATTTATGAGAATTTATGGGGATTAAATAAAAAGAATTTTCATAAATACAATTTAATTCTCTTCTCTCAAATTTTTCTATAAAAGAAAGAAAATTTCATTTGCAACTTACCCCAGTCGCAGCTACTATCCTGACGACTTTTCCCCTCTTCTCGCTTTGTTTGCGCACGTAGTTTTATTTTTCTATAAATCTTATTCGGTTGTTAAGTTCGCAACGGGCCAACGAGTTTTTGCTAGCTGGGTTGGTATCAGGTGGTTTTATCCTGGATTCGATATGTCCACACAGGGTATAGCAACACTCTTTCTAGAGGTGTACCCGACAAATATCGAGTTAAGGGCAGTCTGTTGAACAAGCGACTCCACCTTTTAGTGTGATTGTCTGAAGTCTGCTGCTTTGTTCTAACGCTTAATCTATTTGAAGTTTCTGTTTGGTTTGCTCACTGTTACAGGAATTTTCTCCAACATCATGTACCTTTAGAAGAACGTTTAATTGGAGATACCCTTAAAAATTATGAGATACTATGTAAAACAAAATAGATTTATTTTGAAGTATAATAAAAAAACCCTTATCCATGATAATTTCATAATCCCTAATCTATCCTTGTTTAATTAGCTGTTAGTTAATTAGTTACCTTAAATAAAACTTAAGATTTTAGTTATAGTTAGTGTCTTATGTTATTATTGTTATTATAGAGAAATAGGTAGAAGAGAAGGAGAAAAAAAATATGTTTTTTAAAAAAAGTGAGATTTGGGAAGAGTGGATAGAAATGAGTGAATCTAGTCAAGAATTTGATGTTGGGGAACCTTCATATCAACATGGAGAAGGGTTTTACGTTGCATTCGATAACGATTCTCAATTGCAACATTTTGTAGATAATGAAAATTTTATCTATGAGAAACCCCTAAGTCAAGACACTTATGAGCATGAAGGTTCAAGTAAAGAACCAATCCATGGAAATGAAGATGTGAAGATTCAAATGCTCCAAACACTCAGGTATAGGTCCAAATTAGCTAGAAAGTCATTTTTTATGTTCGAATTATCCTGGATGCGAGTGGAAAAGCTTGTTGTCAGCATAGTCGATGTTGAATAACAATGCTGACTTAGTCACGTCGGTATGGTATTCAAACATTACATAATACCGACAGCAGGTATTCCCCCATGGAATATCTGGTTGGATATTCTGTCGGTATGGTATGAATACTTTGTACTATATCGGCTGACCCCAAAAACATTCAAGAGTTTTTGGGGAAGACAAGATTACCAGTCGGCGCAATAGACTATAATTTACTATGCCGACGGAGACCAATAGTATGCCCAAAAAAGGTTATTCTTGGACTCACAATCGACATAAAAAGATCGAAAAATATGTATGCCGACTGGAATTAAAAAGTGGTCAGTATTTTTTTAAACTTAGTCGGCATTGAATATGTCTAAGAATACAATACCGACTAAGACATTTTAAAAATATAAGCCCTTTGTATAGTTACCTGTCGGTATTGTTGTTTATTTATCGAGCATGCGGACTGAGTTAAAAAAATAGTGAAGTAACTTTCAAAGTATGTCGGTATTGATTGTAACTCTTTCTTCAATGCTGACTGAGTCCTTGTATATATTTTTTTGTCTTAAAATGTTATATGTCGGCATTGATTTAAGTTTTCGAGCATACTGACTGTGAATCCTCTTTTGTTTATCTACTAATTTCTTGTATATTGTGGTTAGATCGTATTTGGCACAGACGCGGCTACTAAACCTTTGCGAGAGTTGGGTCCAGATACTTCAGACTACTATGTGAATGATTTGGTAAGTTACGAAATTATTTCGAAAGTATGTATCGGCATTTGTTACTAGACATTTTTTTAATGAATACTAGACATATAACTCGTTATGTTTATATGTAATGTAGGAATTCACAAGTAAAGATAATACAATCAAATGGGCTATAGATTCGAATCTCAAGAATAAGTGTGTTCTAGTCAGAAACAACCAAGGAAAAACAACTAGGTTTGAGATGGTTTGTGAGATATGGGAAGTACGCCAGCCACAAGAAAAAGAGATTTGTGTATCCAAAGAAGACTGAAAGAGTATACAAGAGTATAACCAGAAAGGATGGATGCCCCTTCAATCTTGTGTTTAATTTGAAAGGAAAAGAATGGAAAAGTAGAGTGATGTGCGGTCGACATAACCATCCGGATCCAAAGACCTTTGTAGGCCGCTCCGAAGTTGCAAAGTTGAAACCGGATCAATTCAAGGAAGTAGAGAGGTTGACTAAAACATGCATCACACTTAGTCAAATCCTCAATGGTATAAAGGCGAAGGATTCAACCAAAGTGTCTTCTTTAAGTACTATCTACAGTGCAAAAACAACTATAAGAAGGCGGCAATATCAAGGAAGGTGTGTTATGCAAGAATTTCTAAAGTTAGCAACCAATCACAACTACACACATAAGGAGAAAATTGGGCCGGATGGAAAAGTCCTTCAAATATTCATTGCACATCCGTTGATGGCACAATTGGCTCAATCGTTCTACCCGGTTCTTATGATGGACTGTACATACAAGACAAACAAATACCATATGCCATTGTTCAACATCGTGGGTCATACATCGGATAAGGTAACATTTACGTTGGCTTGGTGTTTTATGAGAGACGAGCAGGATCATAGCTATATCTGAGCCTTAGAACAGTTGAAGTTACTTTTCCGTGGCAATGATCTTCCAAGGGTTATAATAACCGATAATGAATAAGCATTAATGACTGTGATTTCAGAAGTTTTCCCGGATGCACAAATTTTTCTTTGTACATTCTATATAGGGAACTATGTGAAAAAAGAATTGTCATGCGGTTATTGAACCACCAAAGAATAATACTAAGAATTCCAAGGAAGAAGAAGATGAGGAACAAGTTCGGTTAAGTCAACTAGCATCGGATGAACAAGAGAAAGAGAACTAAAGAGATGGTGGACAAAGAACACAAACAAAATCATCTCAAATGGTTGTATTTTTTAGGCGAGTGGGATGCCTTGACTTGGTCCATCACCGAGGTTAGATATGAAGAGAATTTGAATTCGTTTATTTTTCATTGGGGGGAAAGTACCCAAGTGTGGTAAAATATTGTAGAACCCAATGGTTGGATCCTTACAAAGAGAAATTTGTGCGGGCATGAACCAACCGATATAGATACTATGACAATGAAACCACCAGTATTGCAAAGTCATCTCACGGCCGATCGAAGAAACTCTTAGATTCAAATCAAGGAAATGTTGTTACGGTGACTGAGGCAATGGAATAATATTTCAAGAAAGATATTGATAGAGTTAAGAAAGCATTTGAAAAAAGTTCAATGGAGAGAATGACAACATATTTGAAGGATGAAAAGTTGTTCCAGGGAATAGAGTACAATGTGTCATATTGGGCGATATCATATATGATAAGAGAATTAAAATGGGAGAGAGATAATAGCCAACCGGATGATGTGTGTGTTTGTCCTACGGTGTCGTCTATGGGTCTTCCATGTCATCATATGCTTGTGAAGTATAATGATGTGATACCAATTGAGGCAATTGATCCATTTTGGCGACGACTTTCTTTCACCCCTCCTCTTACAGAAGATTCCGGAGAAAATTGTTGGGATACTAAGGAAGCCCGAGAATTCTTCAACACTTACGCAAAGGGAAACTCTGCTCAAAACAAATTTTGTTGAGCCAATTGAGGCGATTGAGTCACCCATACACAGTAGACGTGGAGGAACCAATAAAAGAAAATCCTATCGTTACGCCATCGACCAAATTTTCTAGGAAAAAAGAGAAAAAAAATTTGAAACAGAAAACTCAACATGGAACGAAGAGTGAGGATAGTAAGAAAACAGATCTACGTGCCTTTGAGATATCAGACACGATGTATGAAGATCAACCGGATTCTCTAAAAAGAGGAAGGCCGAAGAAGGAAACAAGTACATCTACTTCGCAATATCAAGATCAGAATTCACAAGCTATTCCCAATGTACATGAGACACCGCATGCAAAAAATAAGGGTAGGCCGAAGAAGGATCTAGTACATCAACTCCGCAACAAGAAGATGACAATTCTCAAGTTATTCCCAACCTCGAGGAAAAACCGGTTCCAAAGAAGAGAAGTAGGCCGAAGAAGGATCCTAGTATATCAACTCTGCAATATCAAGATGAGAATTCTAAAGCTATTTTTAACGTTGCTGAACAACCGACTCCAAAGAAGAGAGGTAGGCCGAAGAAGGAGCCTAGTACATCAACTCTGCAACATCAAGATGATAATTCTCAAGTTATTCCTAACATTGATGAACAACCGGATCCAAAGAAGAGGGGTAGGCCGAAGAAGGAGGTTAATATATCAACTCCACAACAACAAGGTTACAATGCCCAAGCTATTCCCGACGTTGAGGAAGCACCGGTTCCTCCCAAGAGAAAAAGTACATTGAAGGAAGTTGTATCTTCGGAAATTGCCGAATATGGTAATGATATAATAAGGAAAAAAAGAGGTAATATGACAACCCTAAGAGATCTGAAAACCGGTAAGCTGAAACGAACTTGTCGTACGATAATAAAAGAGTATATGAAGCAACTTCCCGAGTGTATTCGTGAATATGTTATATCAACGGACGATGTGGATGGAGATGGAAATTGTGGTTATCATGTTGTGACCAGCAATTAGGATACTTACATTCGGCGGACTTGTTGGGGATGACACAATGCTTGTATGCAAGAATGCTTATGGCCGTAACGCTAATCAAAAAGAAGAGTTTCTATGAAGGCACGGTGGACAATGAACAAGAATTCAATGATTTGCATGCTCGTGTACTAGGGCCAAAGTAACCCATGGACTTCCTTCTGTCGTCTTATTGGATGAGAATATCGGTGTGTGGGCATCTCATAGTGGATACATTAACTGTGCGATTCATTATTTTGTGCCTGGGACGGGAAGTACGTTTACACCAAAATTTCACTACTGTGAAGGGTCGTTGAGGAACAAAAGAATTTTTCTGGAGTTCGTGAACGATAACCATTTTATCGGTCTCAATTTAAAAGACAATTGTTCATTACCATCGTTTTGTGCGATGACTAAAATATCGACGGTAGTGCCCAATCACTCAAGTACTTGGATGACAAAGTACGAGGAAAATCACCAATTTTGGGATGCTTTTTAAGTTTATCCGTGAAGCGACCTACGGTAGTAATTGAAATGTTGTAAACTTGAGAGGATTCACTTTTGGGACTTAGTAACAAATGGTTTTTTGTGGGAGTCGCTTATATTTTGTATTTTAAATTGTGAATGAATCACGATGAATGAATGATATGGATTTAGTTCAATTAATGGTTTGAAGTTTTGTGTCACGAATAGTGTTAGATTATTGTAATGGTTGTCTTAAATATTGAACCTAAGTCGGCACTGATATGACTACGCCGACTCTTAATCGACATATGTAATATTTGTTTCAAGCATGTCGACGAAACCCTATTAATGACATGGCTTTTATATTAGGAACTGTCGACATTGTTGTAATTTTAAACGACAACGCCGACTAGAGTCGGCATATCCTTGGTAGTGGAATACAATGCCGACTGAAGCCTATAAATATAATGGAAATTATCTTAGATACAGTCGACATTGTTGTAATAGTTAAGAACAACGCCGACTAACTGTCGGATTTGTATGGATAAAATTGACAATGCCGACTTCATCTGAAAATAATACAGACACAAGTCACTTCTGAACTCCAAAATAAGCATGTTTGGATCATGCCGACATAAGACTTAACCATGCCGAAAATAGGGTCGACAATGCCGACTATCCAGTATACAATGCCGACTGTCAGAAAAATATAATAAATAACATTGGATAACATTTAGAAATTGATTAAATAATTAGATTCAAACTTGGAATATCTCGTAGTACATTAAAACGTGAAACCAATATTATACTTGGTCTTACTAAACACATTACATATTAATCTTTTTCTCGGTGCCAGACTTAACTTTTTAGGCAGCTCAAAATGATAAAACGGCTCTCCTCTCCATTTGGTATATGCATCTTTTGCCGCAAACTTGTCTCCTATGTGCCTAGCGATAAACTCATTGTACTTGATGCACAACTTCTTAACATGAATGGTCGTTCTGCAAACATAGTTGATGTAGTTTTAAAAACAGTGGTAGAAAATTTGATTCTCAGACTTGTAAAGATTTGATTTTTAAACCTAACTTTTAATACTAAAAATAAATAAGATTACAATAGAATTGATTCAAGAATTGTGGGAAACATTGAGACTAAGGATTCCACTATTATCCAATTTTTCAAGTGATTAAACATGAATAATTATTTTGCAATTCAGAAATTCAAGTTATTCAAAATAATGCCAAAGTTAGATTTTCAAAATAATAGTTGTAAATCAAAAGTGTGAGACATCAAAAGTTTAAAACTCAGCATGACCCATCAAAAGAAAACACAACTACTTGATAAAGACAATTTTTTTTCAATTTTAATTCAAAGCAAATAATATTAAAAGAATTGCAAAAAATAAATAAAATAAGAATTACCACTTTATTATTGGAAAAATAGCTTCCTCCGTCGCCCCAACAATGGTGATTAGCTCATCATATTGGAAACACTCTCAAAATAAGTTTTCATAGCTCAAAAAGTGTTTACAATGATGAAATAAAGGTAACACAGGAGAACTGATACGCTTATAAGCGTTACAGAAACTGTTCTCTGCGTGGTTGAAGAAAGAAAAGAAAACAGAAGAGAACAGACGGACTCTGGACGCTGTAGATTTTTGAATGAATAGGCGACAGAGAAAGGTGTAGTCTGTTACTCTTCTCCTTCTTCCTAACAACGTAAGTATTTTTTCTCTTGATTTTTTCCGGTGGCTCCAACTTGATTTTTCTTTGCTTCTCTTTGCTATATATAGTATCAGTAAACCCTAGAAACCCTTGTGAACCGATAAGGATTCCGAAACAACTCCAACTCAAACTCCAAATCTTCTTTAGCCGAATCCAGGGTGAAAAGGGATTCACCGGCAGTAAACTTGACTGTCGACCATTTTTTTACGGCAACATTGATGTGTTAAGTATCTTTTGAGTGTTTAATCATTTTGAGATACCAAGAACATGTTTTTATCCCATAAATCTCGGTTGACAACTAATCTAGGAGTTTTCTCTACGCGAAGAACATTTCCCGCCATTTTGGGGTTTTTGAAATACAAAGGGGGTGCCCCCAATCCAAGAGTTGGGTGCCTTTAAAAAAATTCAGGTGCCTTTAACACTTTTTGAGCTGATTTTTCCATAAATATTCTTAAAAAAACCTACAAAGACATAAAATCCCATAATAACTACAAAATCGAACACTATCAAAATAGATAATCGAGCACAAGTTAAACACAAAAATGTGTCTATCAAATACCCCCAAACTTGCTATTTGCTAGTCCTCGAGCAAATCTTATCTAGAAAATAAAATCCTAACTCACTTTAGCAGGAATCGCGACTACATTTAGCATATGTAATAAGCCGTTAAACCCCTAGGTGTCCCTAGTGGACGAGTTTTGTCTCGTGAGGGTTTACAAGAGGTATACCCACAAAACCTTTACTCCAAATTCTAGCTACCTGTGAACGATTGAGGGTAAACACTAAACAAGCTATTTAGTTGACATACTAAATTCTTCGACTATGAGATTCATTACCCTATATGAGTCCAATTGATGTACACGATTTTGCACTCAGCGTACTAAAATTCATATATAAGATAACGAAGCTCTACTTAGATAGTTGTTCAACCACAATACTCAGAATCTATCAAAGTTCAATCACATGAATAGATTTAGAAGATGGATATAAAAGTGATGAATGGTGTATATGTTGACTAAGGGGAACGATGTTTCCCATATTTGTCTGAAGGTCAGTGCCAGGATGAATCCTAACGGATTGAGATGCGCTCCCACTAATATCGACTCAACTAGTATATACAAGGGTCCAAATCGATCGATTTATTGAAAATAAAACAATTATAAATGTATTGACAACATGATTAGATCAAATTGAATCCAAGCGCATGGTCCTTATCAGCATCTTACATGATAGATCCCATGGATCCTGCGTTCCATGCTTGCTTAGGCGACGAAGACAGGGAGAACACATACATATTTCTATCAAAGTGTCAATACTCGATTTTTTTTTATTTATTTTTTTCGTAAGAATTAAAAACGGGGCTTGATCTCAACACTCTATTTCATCATGGCGGTGATAACAATTCGATACTGGTGCCCCATCAAATCACTTAGAGAAACACAAATTGCATGAATAAAAACAGAAGGTGATATGGTTGAGATAGACTCCGAGATACAGTGACAACTATCATGTTATTTCTAACACCTGAACTTTGTCCTTTTATGAATAGACCATTTAGATGGGTACACCACTTCCTATAGAAAAAAAAGCTAAGTTTCTATCTACCTAGAATGGTTAGTGTCATCCTGAATTTTTCACAAGTTTTTAGACTTTGGAGTTTTTATTATTGCACTAAAAAGTTTCTCCCTTACCCCCAAACTTAAATCAAACAGTGTCCTTAATGTTTCAAAATAAAGAGCAGTACCAATAGATAAGTAAAAAGAGGAATAAAGAGGTAAGTCAGAAAGATAGTATCTGGGTGAAGCGTAGCAATCCTTCTATGTAGAATAAAATAAAAATATAAAAACCTAAAAACCTACAAAAATCTACTAATGTATAAAAACAACCCTGATGGTCAATCAGAGTAAGCAGGGTCCTCCAGAGGGACCTCCTCAACATCACCTGTAGGAAAAGGCTCTTAAAATGGTTTCAATCTATGACCATTAACCTTGAAATGATTTCTACCATCTTGAGTCTCAATCTCAATAGCACCATGAGGAAAGATAGTGCGAACAACAAAAGGACCGGTCCACCGAGAGCGTAACTTCCCGGGGAATAGATGCAAACGAGTATCATACAGAAGAACTTTTTGACCTGGAGAAAATGAATTTCTTAAAATATTTCTATCATGCACAAGTTTCATTTTGTTCTTATACTCCATATCACTATCATATGCATTTTTCCAAATCTCTTCCAACTCATTGAGCCGGAGCTTCCTGCGAGCTCCTGCTTTGTCAAATGAAAAATTAAACTGCTTTACAGCCAAATATGCTCTATGTTCTAACTCGACGGGCAAGTGACAGGCCTTGCCAAAAACTAGACGAGAGGGTGACATTCCAATGAGGATCTTAAACCCGGTAAGGTAAGCCCATAAGGCATCAGTAAGCCTTAACGACCAGTCTTTCCTATTAGGATTAACTGTTTTCTCTAGAATACGTTTTATCTCCCTGTTGGAAACCTCTACTTGACCACTAGTATGTGGGTGATATGGGGTAGCTACTTTGTGGGTAATACCATATTTCTTCATCAAGAGCTTAAACGGTCGATTACAAAAGTGTGACCCTCCATCACTAATTATAGCTCGCGGTGTACCAAAACGTGCAAATATGTTATCATTCAAAAACTAGACCACAACCTTGTGGTCGTTTGTTTTAAACAAAACCGCCTCTACCCACTTAGATACATAGTCTACGGTGACAAGGATGTAAAAATAACCAAAAAAATTAGGAAAAGGACCCATAAAATCAATGCCCCACACATCAAAGACCTCAATAACTAAAATAGGGTTCAAAGGCATCATATTTATACGAGAAATGGTTCCTAACTTATGGCATCGCTCACAAGCAACACCGTAACTTGGGAGTTTTTAAACAACGACGACCAGTAGAATCCACACTGTAATATCTTAGCATCAGTCTTCTTAGCACTAAAATGACCCCCACAAACATGATCATGACAAAAGGAAATAATAGTGGACTGGTCACTCTCAAGTATATATCTCATAATAATTTGGTCTGGACAATACTTATACAAGTAAGGATCGTCCCAAAAGAAATGCTTCACCTCAGCTAAAAACCTAAAACGATCTTGTTTACGCCAGTGTTGAGGCTTTCGACCAGTAACAAGATAATTCACTATATTCGCAAACCAAGGTGATTGGGAAACAACAAATAGTTGTTCATCAGGAAAGCTATCCCTCACAGGAGGAGAATCATCAGGGGAATCCAAAACAACTCTATAAAATTGGTCTGCTACTACATTTTCTGCACCTTTTTGTCTCTAATTTCTAGGTTTAGTATCCTTCTTAGACAGAAGGTACTTCAAAGCAGCATGATCGGTAAAAACCATAACCTAAGAGAAAGGATCTAAACTTGTCTAGGGCAAAAACAATAGCTAACAGTTCCTTTTCTGTGGTGGTGTAGTTTAATTGGGCATCATTCAGGGTTTTGCTAGCATATTAAATCACATGAAGTAATTTATTTTCTCGCTGACCTAACACAACACCAATAGCATAATCTGAAGCATCACACATTATCTCAAAGGGTAGGGTCCAGTTAGGTGCCTGGACTATAGGGGAGGTAGTGTGTAAAGTCTTAAGCTTCTCAAAAAACTCTAAACAAGCACCATCAAAGACAAACTTAACATCTTTTGCAAGCAGATTGCAAATTCCTCTAGAAATCAAGCTAAAATCCTTAATGAATCGACGATAAAAACCTGCATGCCCTAAGAATGACCTAACATCTCGTACAATTTTGGGAACCTGTAAAGTCTTAATAAGGTCAACTTTGGCTTTGCCTACCTCTATACCCTTAGAAGATACGATATGCCCTAAAAACAATTCCTGACCGAACCATGAAATGGCATTTTTCCCAATTAAGTACTAAATTCTTTTCCTTACATCTAGTCAAAACTAATGTCAAATGATGCAAGCACTCATCGAAAGATGACCCAAATACTGAAAAATCATCCATAAAGACCTCTAAAAAACGTTCTACCATGTCAGAAAATATGTTCATCATACAACGCTGAAAAGTAGCGGGTGCATTACACAACCCGAAAGGCATGCGTCTATACGCAAAGGTACCAAAGGGACAGGTAAAATTAGTTTTCTCTTGGTCTTCTGGGGCAATAACAATCTGATTATAACCATAAAAACCATCTAGCAAGCAATAATGGTTATGTCCAGCTAATCTCTCAAGCATTTGGTCGATGAAAGGAAGGGGAAAGTGGTCCTTCCTTGTGACCTTGTTTAGTTTTATATAGTCAATACAAACACGCCACCCCATGGTCACTCGGGTTGGGATTAACTCATTGTTATCATTATCGACTACAGTGATACCTGATTTATTAGGAACAACCTGAACGGGGCTGACCCACTTACTGTCTGAGATAAGGTAGATAATACCCGCATCTAACAACTTAAGTACCTCAGTTCGAACTATTTCTTTCATGTTAGGGTTAAGTCGACGTTGCATCTCCCTAGATGGTTTAGTATCATCTTCTAAATGGATATGATGCATACAAACAGTAGGACTTATACCCTTAATGTCTGCTATGGTCCACCCTAAAGCTTCCTTATTGTCTTGAAGCACGATCACCAGCCTACTTTCCTGGTTACTATCCAATTCGGATGCTACAATCACATGCAAAGTCTCAGATGGGCCTAAATACACATACGTCAGAGTATCTGGTAGTTGCTTAAGGTCCAACTTAGGAGGCTCTTCTAAAGAAGGAATTAGGGTAGACTTAGAAACTGGTAGTGGTTCAACTTAGGTTTCCATCCATTACTAGTGTCTATCAAAGGGGCTGAATCTAACAAAGCATTCACCTTATTAATCACACTATCGTCATCAAAATCGAACCCAAAGTGGGCTAGGCATTTCTCTAATGGATCTTCTAACAAAGTGTTTGGTAATGACTCCTGAACTAATGTTCCTATCATATTCACCTCTTCAATGCACGTGTCATCTAACTCAGGTGGTTGCTTACTAATATTGAAAATATTCAGCTCAATAGTCATATTACTAAAATATAAGTTCATAATACCATTTTGAAAGTTAATGATCACATTAAATGTAGCTAAAAACGGGCGACCTAATATCACAGGTATCTGATTCTCTGGGTCAGGGATAGGTTGGGTATCAAGGACAACAAAATCTATTGGATAAATAAACTTATCGACCTCAATAAGAACATCCTCTATGACACCACGAGGAATTTTCACAGACCTGTCAACTAACTGCAGGGTTATCTGAGTAGGTTTCAAATCATCAAGTCCTAGCTGGAGGTACACATGGTACGGTAATAAGTTCACACTGGCTCCTAAGTCAAGTAACGCTTTCTCAACACGGTAGTTACCTATTGTGCAAGAAATAATTGGGGAACCTGGGTCTTTGTACTTAGGAGTTGTATTGTTCTGGATAATTGAACTCACATGACTAGCTAGAAAGGCTTTCTTTTGTACACTAAGCTTTCGATTTCGTGTACACATGTCCTTAAGGAACTTGGCATAAGTAGGAATATGCCTAATTGCATCTAATAATGGAAGGTTGATCGTGACTTGCTTAAAAACCTCCAATATGTCATTAAAGTTGGATTCCTTCTTTGTTGGTGCTAACAGTTGTGGGAACGGGGCTCTGGGCACAAAATCTGGCTTATGAGGAGCTACATCGGGCTCTTTAGAGACTTCATCAGTCTCAGTAGTTACTGCCTCAGAAGGGTGAACTACAGTATGTTCACTATCAGGCATGGTTACCTTGTTATCTACCACTTTACCATTTCTAAGGGTTCTAATGATGATTTCTCACCAGAATATACTTCATGAATTCCTCTAGGATTGTGGTGTGGTTGACTAGGGAACTTGCCTTTTTCTCTTTCTCTCAAAGACTCAGCGATTTGACTAACCTGAGTTTCTACATTGGAAATAGCCTGACTGTTAGCCTGAACGATCTTTTGATTTTCTCGTAAGCTTTGGTTGACAAACTGCTGAAAATCTTTAGTGTGCTGAGTTAATGAAGCAACAAACTCTGCTAAACTCATGATCGTCTTATCTATCGGATTCTGAAATTGTGTCGGTCATGAAGGATTCTTAGTATAACCAAAACCTGAGGGAACCTTAGAATTACTAGACTGACCTTGACTCTGGCCCTTAGACCAAGAAAGGTTAGGATGGTTTCTCCAACCAGGGTTATAGGTTTCTGAATAAGGGTGAGACTTCTGATGATTATCAAATCTAGTGTTATTATAAAGAGCATGGGCTTGCTCTTCTATAGTTTGTCCTTCCCAAAATGGTTTTGGATCCATTCCACAACTAGATTGACTCAATTCTAAAGCTTCTAACCTTTTATATATAGATGTTATTTTGGCATCTGATTCATAAGATCCTTCTACCCTATTGACATTTCCTTTACTTAGAAGAATTATTTTCTAGGGCTCCCTACTGTTTTCCCAATGTTGGGTTTTTTCGGCGATTTCATTCAAAAATGTCATCACACCATCAACAATTTTATTTTCAAACCCACCTGTGCATAAAGACTCAACCATGGTTGTTGTCGAATAATTTAAACCCTCGTAGAGGATTGAACTAGCCCTACTTTACCATGATGAGGACATTGGGATAATAAGTCATTGAACCTTTCTAAATACCTATATAAAGATTCTCCCTCTTGTTTAGCAAATGTGCAAATCTGCTGCCTAATAGATGATGTTTTGTGCCTAGGGAAAAACTTCTGGAAAAAGACAGATGTAAGTTGTTCATAAGTTTCATTTGACTCGGAAGTCAAACTATATAACCAAGATTTGTCTTTGTCTCTTAGTGAAAAAGGAAATAACTTAAGTTTCAATGATTCATCATCTAGGTCCTTAATCCTGATGGTACTACATATTTCCTCAAAATCCCTAACATGGAAATAGGGGTTTTCATTTTCTTTCCCTAAGAAGATTGGGAGCATCTGTATGGTCCCAGGTTTCAACTCATAGTTTGCTTCAGTTTCAGCTAACTTGATACATGATGGAAGAGAAGTCCTAGTCGGGTTCAACAAAGCTTTTAAAGTTTCCATTGCTGGCGCTATCAAAGGACTAGAAGTAACTTCTTCACACAGTGTCAAGTTCTCAAAATTGAAATTTCCAAAAATAGGGCCCTCAAAAGAAGAGTCTTCGAGGTCCTCGTTTCCAGGGACAGAACTACTAGGTTTCTCACTAATCAAATGAACTAGAGTGTCTCTTTTCCAAGCCCGCTCAGTGATGATTTCAAGCGGTCTTGGCATACACTAAAAAAACTAAAAAATAAATAAATCATAATTGGAAGGGAACTCTAAACAATCACAAGCAAGGCTGACTCAACCAAATCAAACCTATTGAATCTAGCTAACAAAAATCATGATGGATCCACTTAGATTGTTTCTAGACCAGCCTCTTAGAACGATCCGAATTAGATTAAGTTGAAGAGAAACATGATAAGCTCTAAGGAGCTTTGATAAACCCTATCTTTTTGACAACTTTTCCCTGGGTTACAAGGCAGCTCTAATGAACTTAAAATAATCTTCCTGAACTTTGAGTTAGGCTAATAAAGTAACCCATACAGTCCTTTTGAACGAGTTTCATATAAGCTCGTTACCCTATCGGTTTCTTTCTAGTCAAAATTTTAAGCTTAGGTTCGCGTTTGGTAACGTGTTCCTAAAGCGGGCAAGAAGGAAACGGTGATGAAATCCGAGTCTTTATCTTGTATGGCCAGTTCTTTCCCTTTACAAGAAAAGTAAGTCCGTATTCAATTCCTCAACATATATGCATACGAAGGAATACAATAAACCCACTTGCAGGGGATTCGTGGGTTGATCTAGTCTTACCTCCCGTACCAGACGGGGGATGAATCGGTTGTAGTCGACTCGGGCCACCGACTTCTGTGTCAGTGTACGAACCCGAGGGGCCGAGACAATATCGTAATTTTCGTCCTTCCCTGTTACAGTTTATATCTAAATTATCCTTCCGTAGGGTTTAAAAATAATAATAAAGTCCAAATTCCTAAAAATAAAGTCCAAAAATAAAAGAAAAATTACAGGAATAATCAAAGATTTCCTAATACAATTTTCTAAAAAAAAGAAACAAATAAAACCTAAAAAATAAAAATAAAATTTAACTAAAAATAAAATTCTTTGTCTTCTTTTCCGTTCTTTTAGCTTTAACTTTAACTCCAAGTCTTTAATCACCAAAGTCTTTGGCTCTATTTCCTTTCAATCCAAACCCAAAACTTGTAGCAAAAAGATAAATACCCAAAGAAACGTAAAATGGAACAAAGTAAAAATAATACTAAAAACAAAAATAAAAACTTAAAAATAAATCTAAAAATTTAAACCTAAAGACAAGTCCGCGTCGGCGCCGCCAAAAATTGATATAGTTTTTAAAACAGTGGTAGAAAGTTCGATTCTCAAACTTGTAAAGATTTGATTTTTAAACCTTATTTTTAATACTAAAAATAAAGAAGATTAAAATAGAATTGATTCAAGAATTGTGGGAAACACTGATACTAAGGGTTCCACTATTATCCAATTCTTTTAAGTGATTAAACATGAATAATTATTTTGCAATTCATAAATTCAAGTTATTCAAAATAATGCCAAAGTTAGATTTTCAAAATAATAGTTGTAAATCAAAACTATGAGACATCAAAAGTTTAAAACTCAGCATGACCCATCAAAAGAAAACACAACTACTTGATAAAAACAATTTTTTCCAATTTTAATTCAAAGCAAATAATATTAAAAGAATTACAAAAAATAAATAAAATAAGAATTACCACTTTATTATTAGAAAAATAGCTTCCTCCATCACCCCAACAATGGTGATTAGCTCATCATATTGGAAACACTCTCAAATAAGTTTTCATAGCTCAAAAAGTGTTTACAATGATGAAATAAAGGTAACACAGGAGAACTGATACGCTTATAAGCGTTACAGAAACTGTTCTCTGCGTGGCTGAAGAAAGAAAAGAAAACAGAAGAGAAAAGACGGACTCTGGACGCTGTAAATTTTTGAATGAATAGGCGACAGAGAAAATGACGGTTTGGTGGTGTAGTCTGTAACTCTTCTTCTTCTTCCTAACAACGTAAGTATTTTTTCTCTTGATTTTTTCCGGTGACTCCAACTTGATTTTTCTTTGCTTCTCTTTGCTATATATACTATTAGTAAACCCTAGAAACCCTTCTGAACCGATAAGGATTCAGAAACAACTCCAACTCAAACTCCAAGTCTTCTTTAACCGAATCCAGGGTGAAAAGGGATTCACTGGCAGTAAACTTGACTGTCGACCATTTTTTTGCGACAACATTGACGTGTTAGGATATCTTTTGAGTGTTTAATCATTTTGAGATACCAAGAACACGTTTTTATCCCATAAATATCGGTTGACAACTAATCTAGGAGTTTTCTCTACGTGAATAACATTTCCCGCCATTCTTGGGTTTTTGAAATACAAAAGGGGGTGCCCCCAATCCAAGAGCTAGGTGCCTTTAGCAATTTTCCTGGGTGCCTTTAACACTTTTTGAGCCAATTTTTCCATAAATATTTATTTCTCAAAAATACCTACAAAGACATAAAAACCCAAGATAAGTACAAAATTGAACATTATGTAAATAGATAATCGAGCACAATTTAGACACAAAAATGTGTCTATCAATAGTCGGCCGTGTAATCATGGCGTGGACCCTTCTATTTCGCACCCGCCTTGGGAACATAAGGCCATGTTTTTACCAAATTCCAAAATATACCATCATCCCGATCTTCTTCCGGCAAATCCATGACGACGTAATAATTCCTAATCCATCTGTCTCATTCACAACGGACTTTAATCTTTCCCTTAGTTGGAATTGGTCGTAACCTTGTTTCTTGAGTACCTCTTTTTCCATGGAACTAAGTGGTTTGCTTCTTTTCTGTATCTCTTCTTCCATAGCACTAATTGATTTGGTAGTTGATGATGATGTAGTAGTTCGTTTGCATCTTCGAAGTATCTCTTCAGTTGAATTGGTGGTTGATGATGAATTTGCCATTGCAATAGAGTTTTAGTTTGAGTATAATGTTAAGGTTTTCAAGTGAGTATAACATGTTCTCAACATCCTTATATAGAAAATCCCCCAACGGCTACATAGTTGGGAATCAAAACTAGCAGTTGTGTCTGGTTGGGTAGTTTATTTTCAAAAAAAATGGTCGTTGGGTTCTTTTGATTCCGTCAAAAGGTACAGTCGGCATTGTTATATATTCCAGTAAACCATACCGACTGGGTATAATTCAGTATCAGAATATATGACTATTTATTCGGCATGTATACAATAAAAAACTTAAGCGCCGACTAACTCAAATTTCTCTGTCGGTATAGAAAAATAGTTTTCGAGCATACCGACATAGTACTTTCCTAAATTATAGAAGGGATTTGTAAATTGTCGGCATTGTTCCAAGAAGTAATGACCATGCCGACTTGAACTATTATGTTCTATTAAGAAGATTTTAAAATTGTATCATAAAGGATACATGTTTATATTGAATGAAAAAGACATTACAAAGAAGCAAAAGTTATAACATTACAATAAAAGAAAAGAACAAGACATAACAAAGAAAAAGATATAAAAAATAATATTAAGCCATTACAATAAAAGAAAACGACATACCAAATGTTATAACATTACACTAAAACTTCCACTTGAATAGTTAACATATAGCGAAAAACGTGTCATTTTCTTACAGCAGTTGATATCATTTACGATGGTTGAATCTTTCGCCATATTATTTCTTGTATTCGTCAAGAGAAACATCCTAATATAGTTGAGACCTATTTTCGTGTGGCTAGAAGTCTTGATAATTAAGAATCTTCGTGCCGGACAAAACGGTTCTGAAATTCAAACATCTTTCATAAATCAACTCAAATCTTTCCTTAATTGTTCGATAATTTCTTCCATTTGGATTGCTACATAACACCACAAACACAATCAATACACGGAACCACAAATTATCCGTAGATTTATCCAAGTTAACAGTTAGGTGTTGGTCATAACTAGTAGGCGTTAACCAAGCACGAACTATGGAAGTATCTTCAATCTTGGTGAATTTAGGAGCCATGTAAATGTGAATTTTTGGATGATGAAGAAATAAGAAGAGTTGTGAGATTTATGGAGATGAATTTCTGAAAAATAACTCCCCCTATATAGAGCTTTAAGGCCCAGCGGCTAGTTTTTTGAAAAATCAAGCCGTTGGGTACATAATCTTTCTAGTCGGCATTGTTTAACCATCCCAGCAACTATGCCGACTAACACTATTTCCTCCCCAGAGAAAAAGTTTATATTGTCGGCATAGAATTAAATGTGCCTACCAACTATGCCGACTGAAACTTTAACCAATTATTGAATTTAATTTGTCGGTATAAAATTGAAATTAAGTTAACACTGTAGGTATAGAATTTAATTTGTCGGCATTGTATGTTTAGCTTCGAGCATACCGACTGTATTATTAAAATTTCATAAAACCGAAATTTGAGCCATTTATTTATGCTAAAACCGAAATTTCATTGAAGGAGAAGACTATACAATGAACCAAAAGACATTACAATTAAAGGAAAAAACATAGAAATTCCGATTGATAATGATATTACACTTGAAGAGTTATTGTATACACCAAGATGAGTCATTTTCTTCAAAGACTTAATAGCATTCAAAATGAGTGAATTTTTCTCCATAGTCACGCTTAAATTCTTTAAGAGCAATAGTTCTCTGAAAAATTAAACCAATAGTAAGTTAGTATTATTTTCAAATCGGATTTGATTAACATTTAATTGAGATATACTTACTCGTTTCTCACGGTCAAGATTAGGATAAGAGTCCTTCGCGTCGGACAAATTCGTTCTAAAAAAAACACATGCATCAGAGATGAAAAAATATCTTTGCTTAACATCGTTCATCGTTCTTGAATTTTGGTTCCCGTCTAACGCCACAAAAATCATAAATACACGGTTCCAAAAAGGATCTGTGATATCGTCAATGTTTAGCACCTCGTCAAACTTTGTAGTCGCCGCCCACACACGAAGGATGCCAATATCTTCTTTGGTGGTGAACCTAGCAACCATGTTTAAGATTCTAGTTTTAAGATGGACAAATAAGAAGATATTTGTTGAGAGGAGATTGAGAAGAAGTTGATAGAAGTGTTAGTGTTTTTTGTTGAGAGAAGAGTTGTTTTTTTAGACAATAGAACCCAATGGCTAGTAATAACTCAATTTCCAAAAAATCAAGTCATTGGGTAAGAAATGTAATGTTCAAAACTCCAGTCGGCATTGATTAAAAATACACAAACAATACCGACTATAACTCTTTCAGCATCAGAGAATACAAAGTTTTCAGTCGGCATTGACTGTATATGTGTCGAGCATGCCGACTGACCACTATTATGTCTCACTAAGAATATAAGTTTTCAGTCGGTATTGAATAGTTTTTTCGACAATGCCGATTGTTAACAACGGTCAGTTTTATAGCCGTTGGGGTCATAGTCCATGTAGAGTTATATATATATAAAACGTCCTCATTGTTCTACTCTAACGCATATTTACCCCAAAATCTATTTTTTTTTTCGACAATACCAAACCCTCCATTCACATTAGAAGATGATCTAATGCTTGTTAAAGCGTTCATTCCGACATTCCTCGAGCGACCTAACGAAAGGTATTCAATATTTTGGAAAAGAGTGAAAGAATTCTTGGTGGATTTAGACGGGAATCCTAATCACCGTAAATGGAAAGACTTGGCTGATCGATTCGACTATTATATCCGTGGGGAGATGAAAAAGTACATTAGAGTACGTATATATGTTGACCAATATCATCCCGGCTCTAGAATTGCGGAAAAAGTGAGTATATTAACATATTAAGTTGTTCATAAGATTATTAATTAGTTCATTAATTATATTGGAGTATCTTTTCTTATGTTAGTGTTATTATTGATTATTTCAGAAAAGACGTGCTCTAAGTTTGTTGGAGACACGTAACGGCCGACCATTTCTCCACTATGATTGTTATCGATACTTTAAGCGCTGGGCTCCGGGATATATTAGATTATTGACCAACGAGATTCATTGATGTTTGTTGTATTTCCTAAATTTCTTTCTTATCAAATAGTGAATGAAAAGAAAGAAAACGTTTAATTGTTAGTAAGTACACGAATCATGTCCAAAGATGTAACAGTAAGTTAACTTAGTCGGCATAGCATATTTGAAAACCATGCCGACAGTGTGGCGGTATAGAAATAATTTTAACAAACTATTCCGACGACTGGTGAGAAGTATTAGGAAAAGATAAAATACCATACAATGCCGACATAAGACTATACTATGCCGACAAAGTTATCGGTTTAGAATTATATTTAACAAACTATGCCAACTCAACTCTTGAAAAAAAATGCAAAAATTATACCAAACAAAATTATGCCGACAAAAGAGTCGAGCAGGCCGACAGAAGAATCGAGCATGCAGACTGAAAAACCTATTATGCCGACAGAACACCAAGCAATTCCGACTAAAAGTTGTTTCATAAGATAAAATGAATTGTTCAAATCAAACTTCTATATTGTTGTCATTTGATGGCATTCTAAGCTAAAGACTTTTTGATGGCATTCTATACTGTTAAGTTATACCATTTTGTAAGACTTCTACTAGGCAAGAATGGTCATGAGTGTTCACCAAAAAATAAAACTGAACAGATTAAAGCAGATGCAAGTTTACAGAGTATAAACTTGACTAAATCGAACAAGTACTAAACATACCAGATCCCCACCAACCACATGAATGTCTGTGCAATCACGTGTCTTTGTATAATACTTTAAATCATCTCGTTGACAATATAGCTCGTGCCGAATTCAATAAGATTTTTCTTCGCTACAGGTCATATACCTCATGGCCAATATAGCTCCATATTTTGGTTGATGAATCATGCATCGGATGATAACTCAGATATCCTTTATTGGTTAGATCCAATATTACATTATGTAAGTCGGGACCGAAATATTTGTAATCATATAACATATTTAGTGGGTGTTCCACAACCGCACACATAAGATGCTGCTCAAGCACCTACAAAGATGACATAAGCTATATAAAGGGAAACTCTGACCAAGCAATATGGACAATAACATAAAACAAGTGTAAAAGAGCAACAATAATTTGAAAAGAAATACGAAAGAAACCAATATAAGACATCAAATGCTTTAAGTACCTGCTTGTTTTGGGAATCAACGTGACAACACTCAATTGGTCTCCCGAAAAGCTTTTGCGGAGATTTCATGAAGTACTGGTCAAGAGGCCCTTCAAATGCAACATATACTGCAAGTGACGGTCTTTCTCTTCTCCCAGATCTTCCAGCTTGTTGCCACAAACTAAATATCAAATAAAAAACCAAATATCAAGACTCAAGAGGATGAAAAGAGGATCTTATATAGAAGACTCACAAACAGCTTAACCATCAACTGTCTATAGTTTAACCTTAGCAAGAAAATAGATGGCTAATATTAATGAGCACCTGGAGACACTACCAGGAAAGCCGAGATGCAGTGTTGCATCAATGTGTCCAACATCGATACCCAATTCCAGTGCATTTGTAGCGGCAACCCCACGGAGCTTCCCCGTAAAGAATTCACTCTCTATTCTCCTCCTATCCTGTTTTCACGTTTGGATTCACATATATCATTTCGACTTATTCTAGGTACAACGTCAGATCTTTGGAAGAGGATAAAAAAATCTTCAGTTTGCAACTCACAATCTAATGGTACATTCATTTATTTCCTAACAGTTTTTTTCTAAAAATTGAATATCATTGCACGACACCTGGAAAAGCAATTCCATTTCATATGACATCGACAATAATAACAAAATATCCAAAAGGAATGATAACTACAAAACAACATTCAATAATTCCAACAATTGACAAGAATTAAGGAGTATTTATTTAGCTATAACCACACATAGGTGAAGGATATTTTCATCTTTCGGAAGGTGAGAAGTATTCACACCCACATGGTCATACAAGACTAACATTACACCATACATAAATAAGATGCTGTTTTCGATATAATAAATAGGCAGTCATATGATCGTATTTATGTCTTAAGTAAGTTAATAATCCTAATTTCCAACTGAACACAAGATATAGAATGTAACAGCTTCTGAAACTTTATGAAGTGTTGAAAATCACTTCAAACGTTACTAGAGAAGTTATGAACGTACAGAAGCATAAGTTAATAAACTGGAAACAACTGTACAAGGTGTTGCTACACCTATACTGGCCATGCATGCATATCTCATGGAAAATAATTCACTCTTCCCTGTTAATCATATATATTATTGAGTACAAAGGGAAAGGGTACAACGAGAACGGCATAACATACTCGAGTATCTTTAAAAGGAGGTCATATGCAGGGCTTTTCTGAGGCAGATGAACAACACTATAAAGACCAGGATTTTCACTGCCACAAGCATGCATGAAACAAACAGGTAATTAATTAAATAGTCTTACTTATGTAACCATGTAAAAACATCAGAAGTAGCAGAACATCTATGACTTGCTAAATAAGAAAACATTAGGGGTAAAAATATCATGTAAGAAACAACACTTACTATTTAAGGCCATGGATGTGTTGTTGATCTGATTGCCAATGTGGAAGATTCACAAGCGCTGGCCACTTTTCTGGTGTCGGATGGCCTAAGATAGAGATAGATCATGAGATATAATTTTGCAATTAATGCATTAAATGGAAAATAGTCAGGCAAAAGTTAGTACCCAAGACTTTAAATATCTTTTCAAGCTGATTGAGCTGCATTAAGGCACATAAACTTTAGAATACAAGCATGATATAGGCTATTAATAACAAAAGATAAAATATTTTGTATTCGGACATGGAACTGGAAAGGTGAATGATGGTACACACTTGTGTTATTAGATTTGTACCAAAACAAAATTAGCACCTGAAATGGGTTGTGTAGCCTTGACTTCCTAACGCAGCAGGAAACAACTAGGAAAACAACTAAATATTGTTTTCTAAGAACATCGATAATTGGAGAAGAAACTTCTCTCTTTTTGGGTTTTTTTTATTAATAATGAAAGAAAAAGGATGACTTAATAGGCAGTGCTAAGGTGCCTATTTATAGAAAAACTTACAAAAATTAAATACTACTAGAACTAGGAAATCTAAACCTATAATAGAATCCTTAAACAACAAGGAAACCTAAAACTATTAGAAACAAAACTAGGAAATATTATAATTACTCGTGTCCTACGTCACTTCCACTCCTTGAAATAGAGGTTTTAACGTCAGAAGCTCAGCAAATCCAACAGCCCACATATCTAACCACAAGATTACAAATACATTATAAATTGTTAAACAAGTTTCCCAAATGAATTTATCCAGGACTATATAGTGTAGCATTTAAAATCAAATACCAACGACGCTTGTATAGTGTTTGGCTCCAAGAAGCAGCTCAGGTGCATGATACCAAATTGTTACTACAACCTGGTGTAATAATTAACAAAAGACAATATATTATATCACTAATTAGGACTGAAACTCCATCAGTGAGGATGTGAACAGAACTTAAAAATCAAGACTAAGAGGAAAAACAATTCACTAGACCCTATGATCGAAATTAGTAAATTTGCTCAGGATTTAGGGACGCAACAGCTTAAATAGCTCATATCAAAGAATTTCTTGGAAGTCTTGGATGGGAATCACAAACTACAGGTAAGAATCAAGAGAATTTGTCTCCAGTTTATTTCATGAAACATCAATCATCTATGTATTTCACAATACTGTTAAAGAACGCGGAACTTCATAATTACAGTATTCCACAACCGTTCCCCGGTAGCGAAGCCAAAAATTGATAGGATTTTAGAGTACCCTATTTAAATAACCGTAATCGCACGACGTCTAACTGGTAGACAACGGCAAGTACGGGTCGAACCCACAGAGAGCGGGGAAATACTGCAATTAATATCTCTAATCATCTAATCAAGGATAATATTTTTGGATTTTTATATTAATGAATAAAAGACTAAAACAAACTAAACTAATAAATTAACTCAAACGGGAGAGTCGGTAACCAGGGTTTTTCAGTATCCACCACTATTTCTATTTAATTACTGAAATGAAACATAACTCATGAATATTCATTTATTCTTCGTTCTATCGACATCACCTATTATATGTATTAGAGTCGCAAATATCAGTGGGACGCCCTAAGCATGGCGCATCAAAATCCCTAGTCTGAAGCATACACCATCTAATTGCGTTAGCGAGTTCACAAATAATATCCGGCTCTAAAAAGCATACCCCATCTAAAGATTTAACCAAAGCATGGAATATCTAAAAAGTAGACAAACATATTTATTATCCTATTGATTCTGCGCATAGGTTACTGTATTGTACAGAACCGGTGAAACGACAACTAACTTGGATTTAAATCAATAAACAAAATCATGGAATTAATCTATTCAAATCATAATGGTATATTACTTGATAATTCAATTTAATTAGTCTTGTACTAAAAGTGGTTTCAACATAGAACCCTAGTTACAAATAAATTAGCTAGACATGGAGATGGGTTTCTTAAAACCCATAAAAATAATTAGCAAAAGTAGAGATAGATAAAACCGTATCACCTTCGTCACCCGGTACAATCTTCTTCCTCTTCTTCTATCCAGCGAACTCTACACAGCCGCAAAACCCCCAGGGAAAATAAGCTCATGTACAGTCTCCTCAAATCCGTCTCCGTCTCCTAAAACAGAGCTTCTCAAAAGTATCCAGGAGAGTCCGCCTCCCAGAACTGAGCTTCTCAAAAGCCAACTAAAACCTAGAGAAAAGCCAATCCCTGCCTCTCACGTCAACTTCCTCTTTTATAGCTTCCCTTACTCACACGTGCTACTCTTTACACTTTTTCACTTGTTGCTGCCTTACTTCCGCAGTTTTGCCTCAAGCAAAGCAGCTCCAGCCATTCCGTCTTGGTCACATGCAAACTGTCATGTCTGTTTTGTGGCAGGCTTTTTAAACCAACAGCCACCCACTTCACTCTATAGCCTACTCAGCTTTTGCCTTAGCCAACCGTACTTGCCTACTATTCTTTTTTTTAGCTCATAATTGATCAGACCCCAAAAGAGTTTGACTTACTCAAGTACTCCATAGCCTGTTCTTGTCTGCCTTACTTCCAAGCTAGGTGTTCCCTTAAAGCCTCACGTCAATAAATGCACCAATCTCTTCTGCTGGGTACGTAGCTAGCCTGTAGTTTTCCAACAGCCGTACTTCACTGTCCCTTACCAACACCAATTCTCTCTAACTCCTAATGAACAGCCTACTTCCTTAGCTTCACTTTCTAGCTTTTCTTTTTATTCACGTGCAAGCCTTGAGGGAATGAGTACTCTGTGGCAAGAGCAACAGCCAAACGGTTCTTGTATGCATTGATGAAAATGTGAGGAGCAGCAGCAAGAGTGGGGTATGCAACTGAACCATTGGGAGCTTCTTCAGCAGACGATATCCTTCCAAGATCACACTAAACACGTGTGCGACTATAAGAGCTCATATCATGCCCATTTCACTGTATTTATTTATAATTTCAGGTTTTATGTATATAACCAAATAAAATAATAAAAATAATAAAAATATTAAAATTAATGCAAAACGATAACAAGAAAATATAGATAAAGCGGTAAAAATATATAAATTAAGCGCATATCAATAATCAGGTGATATAAAAATGTAAAGTTCTTAAATTAGCATATCAGAAACACGTACAGCTGAATATATATTTACTAAAAAGCATCGAGCTTTTTATGTGCGTATTCATGTAGTAAACTAATAGCATGTCTTGCAAAGAGACGAGATAATATCATGTCTTGCAAAGGTACAAGTAACATAGGAAATTAGTATTAGCACAAGTCTTGCACTCCATTTCCGTCAAGTTAACTCAACAATTAAGAATTTAATGTATGCATATCAAATTCACATATAACTATATATTTGAACTATATTGCGCTTTTCCTAATGAATGATGAGGTAAACAATGACACAAAAAGAAAACCCTAGTAAAACCAAGTTAAGGCAATTGAGCAACTGATATTGATACCGAAACAAAAATTATTCACACAACCAACAAATGTACTCACATATAGGTCATGCTCAGCGTAATCAAAAGCGAGATAAAATGACATATCAACAGGATTAATATGTACCTTGGCAAGCTTAACCACATTTTCATGGGTAATTTCTCTGAATAACTGCCCAAATAAAATAAAATAAAAATTAGAGACAAAATGATGATAAATCAAGTTAGGGTTTAGATAGTGAGATATAGAAATTCAAATCATGATTTCACGGATTGCAGTTGGGGAAATTCCATCTCCATCTTTAGATTGTTTGAATTTCTTGATAGCAATAGATTTGCCTCTATTAGGGTGATTTAGAGTTCTTGCTAAGAAGACAAGTCCATATGGAAGCCCATGTGGTCCATTTGAATTTCTTGATAGCAATAGATTTGCCCCAATTAATTTTCTACCTTGACCTTCTGGTGATCACCACTTTTTTTGGAGACTTAGATGCACTCGTCCTGCTCCCAGTTTTTGAAACCTGTAATTAGACAACTTTGAAACCTAATAAAACAGTGGTGCAACTCGAACGAGAAAACCTTGTTTATAAAAGACACCTACAGTCTTCATATATGAGGGAGGATTCCACAACATGAAAAGCTTTGGACCACATGGGCTTCCATCATTCTGAATTAGTTTCACAACAACCTTATAAGTTCTTCTTTCAAACAGGTAGAAATCCAATTCAACCTTTGAATCCGATTTCAACCCAACATTTCCAATCATATCAGAACTCTAATTCTTACACTTCTCTCTCGTACTGATGCCATTACAAAAATCAGAAAAAATATATTAGGTTAACATTGAAAAATTTGAATCAAAAAAATTAGGGAAAGAAAACATGAAGATAAAAACAACAAAATAAGGGTTTTAATACGAACGAAAAAAAGGGATGATAACCTTAGTATAACCCATGTTGATTAGTTCATCTAATTTGGTGAGAAGTTTGATAATCTTATCATCCCCTTTTTAGGTTCTAAATTAACCCTGAATCTTATTTCTAGAACATTAGAACTGGTGATGTAGATGAAGAAGAAAAAATTGGGGAAATATAAAGTTCGAGATTGAGAAGGTAACTACAAATATATAAGGATTGAAACAAACCCAGATTTTGGTAAGAGAAAAAACCAAGAGAAGAGAGAGATAGGATTTGCCTGATTTTTTTAAGTGAGAAATCTTGAAATGGGATTTGCCTGATTTTTTTGGGTGAGAAAATTTCTTTTAAGTTAAATGAGATGAGAGGCGAGAAGACCCATTAACAGACCTCCCATAGTACAACTAGCCCACTCTTCGGAAAAAATAACTAAGAACTAAAACTAACAAAATTGTATATTTGAGAATGTTTTATGATGAACAACAACTCTTTTGGATTAGAACTGTCACTATAAATAAAAGTGACGGTAATTAAAAGAAACAGTCATCTATAGATATACATTTCTATAACAATTCTTATATAAAACAGTTGCAATAGCTTAAGAATAGTAACAATTTATAACTGTTATTATACATTAATGTACACTAACGTTTTTCTACAAAAACTGTCATGGTATAATTATTAAGTAACAGTTAATAAACTGTCACGATTTTGTAGCATTATTAGTGTGAGTTTTGATAAGAAGCTGTCGCTTATATCTCGTAGCTTATTCTTTTGTGATAGTTAATTCGTGAACTGTCATGATTAAGGATTTTGAACTGTCACGTAAGCCCAAATTTGTACTAGTATATTGATGACTATGATGATGTCCAAATGAGTCAGCAGCATGCACCTAAATATAGAGACACATACTTGGGCTAGGTCAACATTTGATTTTACATCTAAATGTAAACATGTAACAAACAACTTCTCTGAGGCATTCAACAGTTGGATGTTAGATGTTAGATGTCAGCCTTTACACAAACTTCTGGAAGGCTTTAACTTGAAGGTTATGGGATTAATGTTTGACAGAAAGATGAAGGCTATTCAATGGAAGAGGGAGGGTAAGATATTGGTGCCAAGGGCTTAGAGAATTATGAAGAACATGATGGATAAGAAAAATATATATAAATTGTTTGGACAAAGTGAGCTTGAATGGCGTGTCCAAAGCAACTTGTCTGGAAGTAGGTGGGATGTGAGTTTAATTGAAAAATCATGCAGTTGTTGTGTTTGGGACATCACTGGCATTCTACGTGTCCATGCAGTTGCAGTGGGAATACACTTGAGGATTGATCTGAATGGGTAACTTCTACACCACATTTCCTTGGTAAATTTCTTTCATATCATTTGTAAAAACTTGACTTGACAATTTCATTTGTTTTATTTGCAGTTTAGTTGATGATTTGCACAAGGTTTCCAGTTATAAAAAGGCTTATGCATGTGTGGTAAAGGCATGTGCAAGCCAAGAGAATTGGATTAAGCATGAAATGAAGGTGCTTAAGCCTAAATACAAGAGAAAGGTTGGCATGCCACAACTGAACAGGATTAGGTATGACATTGAAGGCAGATCAAACCCAACAAAAGGTAAGAGAACTTGTGGCAGTTGTGGTTCATCAGCCCACAATGTCAGAACTTGCCTAAAAAAGAATGGACCATCTACAAGTGCTAGAGGAAAGGGAATAGGAAGGGCTAGAGGTAGGGGAAATCCTCTTCCAACAAATGCTGGCAGGTACAAATCTCTTCCATTTACACCTTGTTTCACATGTTTAATTTGTATGGTATCTTGCTTTATTGTTGATGTGGTTGTGGTTTATTAGAGGAAGAGGAGCAACATCTCCACAAGGATTGAGAAGAGCTAGGGTAATCCTCCTCCATTTAGAAATGCTGGCAGGTACCAATATCCTTCATTAACATTTTTTTTTCACATGTTCAGTTTGTATTGTGTCTTAGATTATTGCTGATATGGTTGTGGTTTTATTAGGGGAAGAGGAGAAGCATCTTCACAAGGAATGGGCAGAGGGACACCACCTGCTCTACAAATTGGAAAAGGTGCAGCTGCACTAATACCAAGAACTGTTCCTCCTTATACAGTTGTTGGTGGAGATGGTAAAGCAGAAACAATAGCAAACTTCCATAGCCAAAATGGATTTAGAGCAGATGGAATGAGGGCAGGTTTTAAACCCCCATGCCAGACCTTCAAACCACATACTTGGAGGACTTAAATGGCCTTAAATGCATATACATGTGTGTGTGTGCTATTTTTTTGATGTGCATGCATGTAATATTTTTTAAAGAGAATGAATATACTCTAATTTAGCTTAGCATTATGCAGGGCAATTACAATTTTGTTATATAAGGAAGTGACTCTATTAAGGATAGTGCAGGGAAACATTTTGTTATGGCCATATATGGTCTTTAGTGGGCTTATTAGCCAGTTCAATTTCTTGTTAAGGCATGATACTACTATTAAAGTTTTAAAGTTATTTATTACATTTCAGTTTCACTTGTTATATTGATCTTCTTTTCATTTAGCCTTTGCCTAAATTCACTGATCCTTGAAACTGATTACACAGGTCACCAATAGTTGTACTTTCACTAATTTATTTCATATTTCCCCTAGGAAAATATTTAGCCCGATGTAAAAGACTTCTACACTTTGAACATCCCTTTGCTTGATGCTTTCTTGGTGATGGCAGCTTCACTGCTTCATCCAACCATTGAAATTCACCACAGTTGAAGTTTTGACACCTCAAACATCTTCTTTGTGGATTAGCTTGAGTGTTTCCTGATGAGATTTTTATAATGGTAAGAAAAGTTTGTTGCTCGGACTTACTGAGATTCGATTTTAGACTAAATCTAACAGATATATACAAAAGATGACAACATGATTACGAGAGATACTGGGATTCAGGATTTCACCAATTTTCATATTCATGTGGTTCAAATATTAATTCTAGACAATTATAACTCATATAATAACAATCATTGACTTTGATTATTTTGCCAAGGTAGAATTTTAAAACATTAGATGTAAATTACAAGCATGTCGCATCAAAAGTACCTAAGACTAAGCATACGACATCAAACAAGATCACAAATAATTAAGAAAAATCATAAATCTATTTAAATTAATGCAAAAATTCATAAAAGAATTAAATAGAATTGCCACAATCATGAAATTTGGCTTCCTCCTTTGTCTCAGTGATGGAGTTTAGCTCCACATGGTGAAATCACTCTCAAAATAATTTTTCATTGCTCAAATCGTGTTTACAAAGGTGAAAAGAGAGAAAAAGATATAACACAGAGGATTTGCAACGCTGTATTGGTGTTACAAAATCCACTGTTACAATATTCGTTGTGAACTGAAGATAAACGTTGCAAAGTAACTGTTACAGAACTTTCGAAATAAACGACACTCTAAAATAAACGACTGTTCTGTGCAACCTTTTGTTCTTTGAGTTCTTCTTCTCTACAGTAGCAGAAAAATCTGCTCTGCAGCTCTCGATTCGTCTCTGTAGCCTCCCCAATCACTCGATATCCCTTACTGTGATTCCCAACACCTCTTTTATACTCAGCAGGGCCTCCGAATCTCTGTAATAACTCAAGATAATCTAGATTCCTTTCTCTGCAGTTCACGGGCAATAAATCCCTAATTTAACTCCTTCGCGCGTCTGCTTGCCATCTACACACTCCAAACATACGAGAAACTCGTCTAGGATTGAGTCAAACCTTCTCCAGACAATCCTCCAGTTACAACACATACTTCCCGGAAATAAACCCGAGAATATTATCCTCCCTGTTTAACTTCAAATCGGTTATTCAACCCAATTAAGTCGAATTCAATCCACATACTAACCCTGTTTATCCCAATCAAGTCCATCCCAAAAGAAATCCGCAATTGGATCTCCTTAAAACTCTTGCAGAAATCTAACCCTAAATCTGCAACCTTTTTCCCGCCAAAATTTTGTTTGGAGTTTGAGAAGAAGATGGTGTCCCCTATCCTCCGTTGAGGTCCCTTTAGCACATGTCATGAGGGTGCCTTTAGTAATTTAAGGTTGCCTTTAGTAATTTTCTTGGGTGCCTTTATAATTTTTCTTGGGGGGGGGGGGGGGTGCAAACATCACTTTTCAAGCAACTTTTCCACAAGAGTTTATTTCTCCAAAAACACCTACGCATGCATAGTACAAAATGACTACTAACAAAATAGAGAAATGAGATCAAATCAGACACAAAAATGTATCTATTATTTCCTTCCCAAACTCTTCTAATGCCATCATATTTTCTACATTTGGAGTATATGAATAGGCAATCTATTGTTAAGTGTGTTGGTTGAACACATATTTGACAGGTAATTTCATCACTGGTCACCTCATCATCACCGGTTACCTGTAAAGCTTAAAATTATATTTGTGGGACAACCTGATTATAAATATTATAATTTGCATTACCCCTTTTAATGGTGGAATTCGAAACTTACCTCACTGTCGAGACTTGAAGATCCACCTCCCATGCTCGATCGCAATTGTCAGTGTAGATTTGTTTCTCTATTGCTCTAAATCAGCTAAATAGTCAAGTTTATATTTTTAAAAAATCATGGAATCGACTGAACAAGATTTCAATTGCTTCCTTTTATAATGTTTGATGGTTGATGACCGTTGAACGGTCTGATTTTTTTTAGGGTGAGAATACTCCACGTATCCATGGGTAAGTTTGTCTTTTTAAAATTTTAATTATTTAGTCTGACACACATGTGCACTACACATGTTGAGTTAACTGGGTTGTTATGGAACATCCAAGTTAAAAGAAGTTTTACCTATTTTGAACTTAAAAAAAGGGGGAAACACAAAATCCCCTTTGTTTCAATTGAAATAAATACAAGTCTTAAATTCATACAATTGAGCCTGAAATTTTAAATTTCTGTAAAAACATAATTGATCATCGATAAAAAAAAAACCGAGTTTTATCTGTCGGATTAAGAAGACTCAAGATTTTAGTAACACTTATATTCGTTTCTAAATCGTGGCGAAAAAACCCTTACCTGAATGCATTAGGAACGAAAATATTCGTTCCTGAAGTTTGAGCAATTGAACTTGCTCAAAAGTTTTCTATGAAATGCCTGAGAATACCTTTTTGTTTTTCATCAATAGTTTTAGTTGTGTACAACGCACTGGTTTGTCGGATCCCACCGTTGCGCGGTCATCTAGTTAATATTATCGACCAAACTTTCCATTAACTAATCCCACCACCTAGTGAATAAGAGCAAGTACAATGATGATTAAAACTTTCCTTTGAATCCATATATACCAGAGAAAGTTTTTAGGGGTAAAAATCAATTCTTATAGGGCGTGCCTGCTTTGCTCTGGATATTGAGTATACAGATTTGAGTGTTTCACGTACAAGAAAAACACGACTTTGCCTTTTATTATTCTCTTCCTGCAATTAGAATCCAAAATCCATTCTCCCCCATTGATCTTGATTGGTGTTCTAAGTTGAATTCGAGTGACACTAGAAGGGTTTGTACTTAGTTCAAACGTTGTTTTATTATAGCTTTTAATTTTGGATTCCTTTCACGAACGAATTAAAGGTTACTAATTTTTCTTTAAGGTTTCAAAACTCAATATCTTTAAACTCATCAAAATATTCTACATCTTAGGTTGATTATTTACACTGTATAATACCCACACATGACATTTAAACATATATGTAGATAAAATCGCCATGATTATTAATTGTTATGTGCTGGTTGTGATGAATGGATTGAATTCCATGTATGTCATTGAAATATTGAAATATAAATTGTTGTTTTAAGGAACAATATGAGTCTCATGCGTGCCTATATGAAATTGATATATGGAATCACTTCTGAGTCTTCGGAGGTGATGAAAATGAACAAGCAACTATGTTGTGGTATCATTTTTCATTAGATGCCCATAGGATACCGAAATAACAAACCCCAAAAAAATGTAATAGAAATTTCGTCCATCTCTTGACATTTCAAGAAAGTTATATGCGTTGAAATATTTAGATTCTGAACATTAGGTAGACTATATATGAACCTAGGAAGCATGAAGAAGTACATATCTTAAAACATATTAAATCACATTTTTTATTTTCATCTTGAGACTATTGACTCTGGCTTCAACAAATGGCACTATGTTTCTAAGAAGAACTTTGGAAAGAACACAAAGCTTAAGGAATTGAAAAATCTAAATATATATAATTGGGATAACAAAGTGACCATAGGTAATATATTACGGTAGGGGTTTCAATCTTTCTTAAATCAATTTAAAATTTAAATCAAAATCAAAATCGGCAGAATCTTTCGCAAGCCTTTAATATTATTATCTTTTGATTTATCTAATAAAATAATTTCATCCATCTATGTCCACAACATATCGAATATTATGATACTCTTAGAAATTTTTACATACTTGCACCTCTAAACAACAATTGTTAATTTGTGATATATGCTTAAACAAAATGAGTTCATCGTATTTCTTTTTCTGCACGTATACTAGGAAACTTTGAATTTCTTCCAAGCGATCAACACTCTTTTTATGTTTGAAAAAGATTCTGAAATATTTATATTTTATATATACGATTAATGTGGATTTGATATTTTTTTCTACGTTTTTTTAGAAAAAATACCACATAATTTACACAAACTAGTATTACAGGTTTGTTAATAAATATCCGGTTTTGGGTACGCACCTCCTTATAAAATAATCTGAGATATGTTTCCATAAGTATGGATTATACCTTATATATTGATTGGTAATGTTATTTATTTGTCTTTTTGAGCATGAGACAAATTATACTACAGATTTGTTTAAAAACCAAATAGTTCATAGTATAATCATACCATGAAATTTATACCGAGAATAATTGTTCATCCGAGAAATAGGTATACCAATAAGAATTACCAAGGTGTTTCTAAGACATTGATGATAATGTTATTAAGGTTTGGTGATACTTGTGGTTGCTCATGCAACATCCTTGAGTAAGAACCTATGTTAAACCTTCCATAAAAATAAGTTCGAGACCTTGCATACAAATAAGTTCGAGATACTAAATGCTTCAATATTTTTGAAACTTTTGGATTATAGAGTTTGGTTTTATCTATTTAGCGATTTATTTAAAGACCGGATAGTTTTGTGGTTGAACCAAAAACACTTGTAATCTTCTTGATTTTTCTTTTTGAGCACAAAAAAAAATTAATTGTTAGAGATTTTTTTAAAGACCGAATAGTTCATTGTATCATCATACCATGAGATTTTTTCTGAGAATAACTGTTTGCATGAGAATCTTTCACACAATGAGAACTCATGGATATTGGGATGCAAGAAATAACTTATTCATATTTTTGTTGTTGTTTAGCTATGGTTGTTTTTTCCCCCCTTTCTTGTAGTTGAATCAAAAATGCGTGTAATCTTCTTGATTTATTTTTGTGAGCACGAAAAAATTTACGTGAGGTTTGTTTAAAGGAAAAATATTCACAATATCATCATACCATAAAATTTCCACTGAGAATAACTGTTCATCCGAGAAGCTTTCACACAACGAGAACTTATGAATATTAGCATGCAAGAAATACCCTATTCATATTTTCTTATTGTTTGGCTATTGTTGTCTTTTTTTTCTTCTTCTTGTGGTTGAATCAAAGACATATATATCTGCTTGATTTGTCTTTTTGAGCACGAGACACATTTCTAGAGATTTTTTAAATACCAAATAGTTCATATTATCATCATACCATGAAATTTCAACTGAGAAGCATTCACATAACGAATACCTATGGATACTGGAATGCAAGAAACACCTAATTCATAGTTTTTTGTTTTGTTTTGATTTCTATTATGGTTGACTCAAAAACACATGTAAGCAAGATATTCGAAGGTTCATGTAAGAGCTTAAAAAAGTTACGGCTTTGGAATATGAACTATGGTATCATTAACTTTTGAGCAAAAATAAATAAATGAGATGTATTCCAACAAAACTCAAAAGATCCATTGTTTGTTGCAAGTAAGCTAAAATACTTAGATATCCATAGCAACATCTTCAGTTTCATATAACAATGGTATATCATTAACCTTTGAGGGAAAATAAATTAAACTTCTAAGGTTAAAAGACATCGGGATTCAGTCTTCTAAAGCTCTTGCATACCAGGTTGCCAAAACATTATGTTTGGTAACCTCCTCCACATGGAGTACTCAAAGCTAATATAGATGGGTCCTATTTTCCTGGATCTGATGAATTAGAAAAGTGGTCACATTACATCGTACTCTTTAAAGATCACAATGGGGTACATATATATGTCTGTTTTGATAACTCCTTAGAGCGGAAGGTCGATAATATGGAGTACGCTGCCATTACACCAACTTCAAATTTTGCTATCGAACTTGGTGTTAAATATTTAATATTCAAATCCGATCACAAAGACATAATACATGCCTTGAGTACCACCAACAAGTATTCATACCACAACAAATATAATCGTATGAAGAATGAGAGGAGACTTTCGGAAAGGCATTTTGAGTGTTGCATATATCATTATATAATTAGAGAGGGAAACAGTTCTGTTAATACTATTGCGAAAATGAATTTGAAGAGACGTCGTTTGTTTACAAGGTGTTCCGATATAGATAATAAATACGTACGAAGGACTCTACAGAATAAAATGGACAATGACACATCAGGGAAGGTTTACATAAAGCTGTTGCCAAAGGGTATGCATTTCTGTTTTCTAAAAGTTCGATTGAATGAAAATTGAAAATCTTATCTTTAATCATTTTCTTCTTTTCTTCTTACAATTAAAAATCTTACCTTTAATCATTTATATTTTCCCTTCTTACACAGGTGAAGATTGGTTTTATAGTAAAAATAAAACAGAAAAGATTCATTGTTTGTCTCGCTGATATTAAGAGACTCATCCCGGCCAATGACCGAAACCGAGAATCTAAGCGAAGGCCAAAATTTACTATATTGGTCCATTGTCATATATAAAAAAAATTGGCATACAAAAAGAAAACATTGGCTTTATCAGATACTATTTATAAGGTTTCCATCTTAGGTTTCAGTCATTATTATATATGGAAAGAAAATTTAGCATATAGAAAATATTAGCATTTATTGATAATATTTATGAAGTTTCCATTTTTAATCATTTACTTGATGTGGATTGGATCACTTCGAGTCAGGAACATTCATTATTGATGTTCCTTGGTCCGACGGATTACTTATAGGTAGTGACTCTAGAAGAACCAACCCTGCAGATGAAAAAGACATGAATGAGTATTATGAAGGAAAACAAGTTACATGTGAAATGGTAATGGAGGAAGGGGAGGAACTAAGATGCGAGAAAATACAATGTTTTAGGGATTTTGCAATTGTGGCAGCGTGTGGAAGTTCACTTTACAATAATAGGGTTAGAGAAGATGTTGGAATTATGTACGACACATGAGAAAAGTTTACAACTGATGAATTAGTTACCAACTGGCAAACGGTAATGGAAAAGTTAAGGATGTTATTGCATGTGAACATATTCTTAGGGAAATTATGGTGATCAATGAAGATTTCTTGATTTTATGTTTGGAAACTTCACATATATTTGTATAGATATTTATTTATGTATATAATTATATATTTTGCAAAGCTGCGCTTTCGTTTTACGCTTTGCTGCGAGAATGCTTCACCATGCACTTTCAATTTTTTAAACCTTGACTGTATCATCATACCATGAGATTTCTATTGAGAATAACTCTTCGTCTGAGAATCTTTCACACAATGAGAACTTATGGATATTCAGATGCAAGAAATACCTTATTCGTATTTTTGTTGTTGTTTGGCTATGTTTGTTATATTTTTTTTCTCGTGGTTGAATATACGTGTAATCTTCTTGATTTGTCTTTTTGAGCACGAAACGAATTACTGGAGATTTGTTTAAAGGCCAAATAGTTCATAGTTTTATCATACCATGAAATTTCCACTGAGGATAATTGTTCATCCAAGAAGCTTTCACCATAAAGAGAACTTATGAATATTGGGATGCAATAATTACCTTATTCATATTTTCTTATTGTTTGGCTATTGTTATCTTTTCTTTTCTTGTGGTTGAATAAAAAATATATGTATCTTCTTGATTTGTATTTTTGAGCACGAGACATGTTTCTAGAGATCTTTTAAAGACCAAATAATATCATCATACTATAAAATTTCAACCGAGAAAAATAATTCATCTGAGAATCTTTCACATAACGAGAACTTAAGGATATTGGGATGTAAGAAATACCTAACTCATAGTTTTTTGTTGTTTAGCTATGTTTTTTTTTTGTTTTAGTTTTTATTATGGTTGAATCAAAAACACATGCAAGCAAGATGTTCGAAGGCTCACGTAAGAGCCTAAAGAACTTGCGGCTTTGGATTATAGACAACAGTATCATTAACTTCTAAGCAAAAATAAATAAATGAGATGTAATCCAAAAAACTAAAAAGATCATTGTTTGTTGCAAATAAGCTAACATACTTAAATATCCATAGCAACATCTTTAGCTTCATAAGGACAATGGTATATCGTTAACCTTCGAGGGAAAATAAATTAATGAAACATAGTAAAAATAAAACTAAAAAAATTCATTGTTTATTGATATACTTAGTATCCACAACGACAATGTTTAGAATGTTAATCAATCAATAGCAGATCTACCCATTTGATGCGCGATCGAAAACAGTTTCCATCTCTTGCATTAAAAAAAAGAAGAAAAGTTCAAGAACCCTTTATAACACCCTTCTCCAAGTTTACCCCCAAACCGCAAGTCAGCTTCCTTTATAAGCAGCCGAAACAAGGTGTATAGAAAATAATTTGACGTGGCCTTTGACAAAATAAACGGACACAAAATTTTGACAAAAGAAATATGACAATTACACGTGCCTCACAAACATCCATTATAGACCGTTAGATCATCACTTGGTAAAAAGTTTCGTTTCTAATCTCTTGTTCAGTATCCACTTTTCTCTTCCCCCTCTCTGTAAAACTCCACTACTACTAATATTTAGGGTTCGAAATCCCCGCCAAACCCCCCCTCTCTCTGAAATCTCAATAATTTTGATTTGATTCCTCTACTACAATAATATGGCATTAGAAGAAGATCAATCAAAATCTCCAGCGGTAAAATTAACCCCAAACGAAACTAATAAATCCATTTCTCCAGCTAAAAAATCTCCATCAACAAAAGAATTCATTCTCTCGGTTGCTGGGAAACTCTCTGCACAACCACTCCAGAATGCTGATGCTGGTGTTTGGGGTATTCTCACTGCTATCTCTACTAATGCTCGTAAACGTTCTCAGGTTTGTTTAAAAATTAAAATCACTAATTTCTTTTCTTAACCCTAGTTAATTAGTTTTTAATTTTAAGAACTTAAATTGATTGGAATGATGTGGAGGAACAGGGTATAAATATTCTATTGACGGAGGATGAACATCGAATTGGTCGAATAGTAGAGGATGTGCGTTTTAGGATCGAGTCGAATGCTGTTAGTGCTTGTCATTGTAAAATTTATCGGAGAAAGAACTCGAATGAAGATGTGGAGGAGTCTTGTTCTTCGTTGTCTGTGTTTTTGAAAGATACTAGGTTGGTTGTTGGGTGTTGTTTTGTGAAACATTATTAATAGATTGTGACGAGAATTTTAAAGGCATTTTGTTGTTGTTGCAGTACGAATGGTACGTATTTGAATTGGGAAAAGTTGAGTAAAAGTAGTCCAGAAACTTTACTTCAAAATGGAGATATTGTATCTTTTGCTGCGGCTCCTCAACATGGTAATGAGCTTGAACTTTTGTGCTGATTTTGAGTGCTACGTTAACATGACTTATCGAACATTTGTGTTTGTTTTCAGCTGCAATTCATACTAGTTGTTTTTTCTACTATACCTGACCAATATTCATACTTATTTTTGTCTATATTTACCTGTGTATGGTTTACAGCACAAGCTTACGCATTTGTATATCGAGAAGTTGTCAACTGTACACCGTTGGGGGAGGGTAGTGCAACTCTCAAAAGAAAAGCAGGTATGATAACAACATTGTCTGTTGAAATTAGCCTTTTGGTTCTATTTAATTTGTTGTTTCTTTTCAGGTAATCCAACAAATATAACTTGCATTGCTTCTTTGAACTTTGAGTTCGATAACATAACTGAAATCATATCCTCTTTAAAAAACATAGCATATGGCTGTTCTTAGTTTTCTGGGTATTGATAATTTTGTGGAAAAGTACCTACTAAAACCTTTCTGTCAAGTTTTAGTAAAAGTCTGTCCATATGTACGGTTTGGACATCGATTGTTGTTTATCCTTTTTTTTAGTTGTTTGGCTTTTAGCTTAAGCTTCTTTGGTGTGCCTTGTTTTCTACTAATCCTTATCTTTTTACTTAAAGAGGAATTTGGTGGTGAAAGCAAGAGGTTAAAAGGTATTGGCGTTGGGGCACCCGAGGGTCCTATTTCTTTGGATGATGTTAGAAGCCTTCAAAGATCTAACACGGTATCTCAAATTCTAACGTTGAAGCCTTCAAATATTCACTTCTGTTGTAATGGAGTTCCCTTGAAAAGGATGATGACTGTCTCCTTATGTGTTTAACGTAATTATAAATGGATAGGATCTGAGGAAGCAGTTGGAATCTCATGTACTCAGCATTGAAGAGTTGCGCAATGAAAATCGGGTGACTGTTGCTCGTCATGAACAGGTATCTTTTATTTGCTGAATTGTTTTTCTCCAAAGTATCTTCCCTCCGGTCATCTTCATGTGAGCTCACATTGGATTACATGATGCGAAAGAACCGTGTAACGGTGTAAGCTGATATGATCATGTAGGCCAATCCACCGAAGCGGACATTCTGTTGCCTTCAAATCTTTTTGTTCACATCAAGTTTACATCTCCAATAGATTCCTTTGGGTTGGAAATTTTGCTGATAATTTAATTTATTTTTCTGAGCAAGCCGGACTTTATATGGCATGTCTGATTGTTAAATAATTCATTTTGTTAATAAGTAATATGCATGCACCATTATTTTGTAGGAGATGAAAGAAGTAAAAGAATATGTATCTCAATCATTTGTTAATGACCTTAAAGATTTGCGCCAGAAGTTGGAGGTTCAGCAGAAGGAACTAACTGAAATTGGCATACTTTCAGCTGAGCGGCAAGAAGCTATTGAGGACCTCAACGAAAGACTTGGTTCATCTATGCAGTCACGTACTGAGGCTAGTGAAATAATCAATAGGTAAGCAAGGAATTTCATGTTATCTTATGTATCCTGTCAGAGATTTCATGTCCAAATTGTATAGGTCGAGATGTGGAGATGGGTTACTGTTCTTCTCTTCTCAACGTCCTAAAGACTAAGAGAATGAGTAAATATAAGTAAATGCCTTTTAAAGCAAAACTGGTAGACAAACGTTACATCGTTCTTGCTCCCATACCTTATCTGTATTTTCATGGTGTGAAACTAAGATGGGGTGAGTTTGTGTCATTGTAGTCAGAAGGCAACTATATCTGAACTTGAGAAACAGTTGGATGAAGAACGGAATCAGAGAAGGGAAGATCGAGAAAAGGGTGTAGCAGATTTGAGAGCTGCATTACAGAAAGCTCACTTAGAAGCTCAAGAGGAATTAAAGCGACAGTCTGACATTGCCTCGAAGCAGGAAAGGGAACTCAAGGAAGTTATGAATAAACTTCAGGTCTGAAGCAATCTGTTCTATATGATTATGTTATATATGAACACTATGCAGAAACCTTGAAATAGGTTCAATTTTTCCTCTCATTTTCAGGAATCTGATAAAGAAAGTCGTCTACTTGTCGAAACATTGAGAACAAAGCTGGTACACTGCACCTACACATTCATTTTCTCTTAAAATATATGCAATGTGGCTCATGTGTTTGATGATTGGAGCTTATGCTTCCCTGAATGATTTGTCTGCAACAGGAAAACATAAGGGAAAGCTTGGTTATATCTGATAAGAAAGCTCGCCAACTTGAAGCCCAAGTTCAAGAAGAGCAACAGATTTCCTTGAACAGCAGAAAAGTTTGCTCTCTCTCTCTCTCTCTCTCTCTCTCTCTCTCTCTCTCTCTCTCTC
>JAJJMC010012129.1:2820915-2909887 GCA_023531435.1 Papaver californicum
TCTCTCTCTCTCTCTCTCTCTCTCTCTCTCTCTCTCTCTCTCTCTCTATCTCAATTCATTTAATAACATTTTTTGTTGTCCAATTTTGTATGTTGGTGCAGAAGGTGGAAACACTAGAACACGAAATGAAAAGATTGACACAGGAACTTGAACATGAAAAGGTAGTGATGCTTTCTACTCTAGTTAGCTTTTAAGTTTCTTGCAAGACAGATATAGCTCTGGGAAAACCTGTTAATTGACTTTTTATTTGTTTTAATAGCTTCATGGTTCTTATATATTGAGACACTTTTGTTGCTTTAAAACTTTGATCTGTACACTTGTCGATGGTTCATGCACTGTACCCTTATTGCAAAAATATGTATACCATCACTGGCATTATATTGGTCCATATTCCCTTGTGGGAACTACATTAGTTATAACAGCCTTTTCTATTCCCACATGTGGTTAGTCTTTCTATGATCAAGAAGATTACACCACCACCACCACCACCACCACCACCACCACACACACACACACCCCCCCTAGACAGTGTGGTGCCATGATCTGCAGCACATAAAAAGTGTGTTGCAAGACACAAAATATATCATCTTTTTCTTATATTGAAGTTTTGCCATTGCTGTCATGTGTATGGACAATTGACACATTGTGTAGATTCTGATGCATTATACTAACTGTAGGTTATGTTTTCACTTCACTATTATAGATGGAGGGCAGTTTAGATTTTTGATATGCTATTTGTATTCAGTGAATGCATAATGCTATGCTCGTTGTACTGTATATAGATGTCTAAGATAGATTGATAGCTACGTCTGTTCTGAGATTCTTTGTATGATGTTGTTAGCAGGTAGCTCGGGAAGAAGCATGGGCTAAAGTTTCCACACTTGAACTCGAAATTGCGGCAGCGATTCGAGACCTTGCAACAGAGAAACAGAGATACCAAGGTGCTAGGGAAAGAATAATTCTCAGGTAAAGAGACGTAGGGTATATGTTATCTTTGATGTTGGATGCCAGCAATTATATTGCCGTTACAGTGTTCTTTATCCTTGGAAGTGGTTGTCCATAAGAGAAAGGCAATAAATCTATTTTGTAGGGAAACGCAACTGCGGGCATTTTATTCAACGACTGAGGAGATCTCTTCGTTGTTTGCCAAGCAACAAGAACAGCTTAAAGCAATGCAGAGAACTCTTGAAGATGAGGATAATTATGAGCATACGTCTATCGATATTGATCTCAATGCAACATTAGGTATCAGAAATGGAATTATAACCAGACAAAATCAAGTAACTCACAGAAATGATAGTACAAGGGAAAACACTGCTTCAGCTTCAACTCCAGGAGTTAACAGAATTGAAGTAAACAGCACAACTGATGAAGCAAGTGCAACTGAGAAACATGAATGCGACACCAAAACCCATGAAGGGAAAAACACCCAGGACATAGAATACACGAGTGCTGATCGTTCTGTTAAGGGCGGCTTTGGTTCCGACATCGATGGCATTGGCACAGCACCTGTACTAGAAGGAGACCAGACTGAAACTCAACGAGTTCTTGGAACAGAAAGTCCGGGTGTGGATGGGGATCGGAATTTTGACTTGAACAAGTCAACAACTCAACCTGGGGAAACGATGCAGCTAGATGACGAAACACAGCTACAAGAAAATGGAGAACAAATACAAAGGTCTGGCAAAGACAATGGTCATCATTCACAGTCAAATAACCAAGACAGAGATCTGAATGCTATGGAAGAAGACACTGAAGAAGCCGGTGGGACAATTAGAACGGCAGATCTTTTGACTTCAGAAGTAGTTGGGAGCTGGGCAATTAGCACAGCCCCCTCAGTTCAAGGAGAGAATGAATCCGAAAGGAGCGCAGTTAAGGATAGTGTTGGAAGTGGCGATGAAGCTGAAGAAGAAGATGTCCAGGCTGCGGGGAGTCAGATTGGCGGCTCAGCTGCTGCTCCTGCTGCTAGAACTAGTCTGAGCCAGGAGCGTCATGCTCTAAATGAAATGATCCAAATCATAGCTCCTGAGTTTAACAAAAACTTCCCTGATGGCGGTGGTGTTGGTTCAGGTCTAGGAAGGGAAAAGGATGATGAAGGATCTGTATCAGACTCAGACACTGAAGATGGCAGTGATCATGACGGTGACACTAATGCAAGAGTTGATCTAGAAGATGGTGGATCCATATCAGATACTCAAGCAGGAAGTGACCAAGACGATGACGATCAACTAGATGACGATGAAGATGATTCTGTAGGATAAGCAGCTAACTGCTAACAGCAACAATAACAAGGGATGTGTATCCATGTAAATATGAGCTAGAGTTCTTCTTTTCTATGTTCTGTTTTTTCTTCATCATGTATTTTATGTGTACATGTTGCACAGTTCGAGTTCTCTCTTCATGTGTATACACAACACAACATTTGAGTTGACTTTTGAGGAAAGTTCAATTGGTCAAACCATATTGGGCTGGCTGATTTATGAAAAACGGGGCTAAAATATCGTTCCCTCAAAGAAATTTAATTTAACTCAACTTCTCGAGAATATTTAATGAAGATTAAAATCACGTCACTTCTTTTAGTAAACTCTTCTTCTTTCTACTTATAAAATAAAAACAGTTCTTCCAAAGCCATGGCTCTTCAGCTCTCACTTCACTCAGGAATCAAAAACACATTATTTTCAACAAAAAGTCCTCTTTTGAATAGTCACAAACCAGGAGGAGCTGCAATTCTTGTTTTGCCTGCTAGGGATTCTTTTGTTTCCCTCTGTTCAGATTCTGATTCTTTAGGTCCAAAGATCTATTCTCTGCCCAGGTAACTTCTAGTACTCCTATCTTCTCAAGTAACAGTTTCTTACTTTTAAAGTTTGCTCAGTGGGTGTGTTCTATATTCTTTTTTAGTTGCAAGGAGATGTCTGCCGGCTTCAAATTCATGGGAGCCCGATCAGGCCGAGGAGAATTCTTTCATTCCACCTCAGGTATTAACTTAAGTCAATTTTCTATATTTTGGTTAATTACATTTTACAAAGATATTATAAATTTATAATTTGCTTCTTATGGATGGAATTTCTTATAATCTTTGTTTTGTTATAGGAAATTAAGGAAAGTGGGGTTGACATTGTGAAGATATTGAAGGGAGCAAACTCTGTCATACCACATGTAGTTTTAGCAAGTACTGTGTTGGCTCTTGTCTATCCACCTTCTTTCACATGGTTTACAACCAGGTTATGATTATTGATATATTTAATTACATGAATTAGGTGTGGGTTGTTTGATCAAAAGAGTTTTAGGTAGTAAATTGATTTACCATTTACCATTTTGAATTTGTTTTCTTCGTCAATTTGATTACTTATCATGGCATGTAAGACATGAAGTTAAAGAAGGTACTGAATTTGAGGCATACTGCATACTGAACTTAAAATTGCTTTAGAAATGTACAGAAATCTTAGGCATTTGAATGATGCACTTGAACAACAACGTTATTCAATTCATTTGTATTTCTAAGAAAGATGCGAAATTGATTTGTTGAGTAGCCATGAATGTATTTTTGTAACGATAAGAAAGAAAGGAACAAAAAATAAAGTATTTTCACTTGGTTTTCATGTCGAGTAAGGGGGTAACTGTCACTCAGTTGTGAAACAAACTTCAGGTATTATGCACCAGCTCTAGGGTTTTTGATGTTTGCTGTTGGTGTAAACACGGATGAAAAGGACTTTATTAAAGCCTTCAATAAACCAGCAGCTATTCTTGCTGGATATGCTGGCCAGTTCGTTATAAAGCCTATACTTGGATATCTATTTGGTACTATTGCGGTTGCAGCTTTCAACCTCCCGACTTCCTTAAGTAAGGGATTTGATTTGTACTTTGCGAGTTATATAATTTCTCTTCCAGCAACTCCTAATGTAAAAGTTTCTCATAAATTTGTGAATTTCTGAATCAGGCGCAGGGATTATGTTGGTATCTTGTGTTAGTGGAGCTCAGCTCTCAAGTTATGCAACTTTTCTAACAGACCCTCAAATGGCTCCTCTTAGTATTGTTATGACGTCATTATCTACAGCAACTGCGGTTTTTGTCACTCCAACTTTGTCGCTGTTACTGATTGGAAAGAAGCTACCAGTTGATGTAATAGGAATGATGTCGAGTATCGTTCAGATTGTAGTTGCACCGATTACTTTAGGCCTTCTTCTTAATAGGTAACTCCGTTTCTTTTGTGTTCATTCTCTTTGAAGGGAATTTGAGGTCTTTCACGTGTACTTCTATAGTTTATGATCCATGAAGTTCCATAGAGTTTGTTAATGGTCTTGCATAAATTCTTTTTTTCGGTGATACAAAGACGTTTCAGTGATTCTAGAGTATGGCTTTATGTAAAACTTCTATTCATGAACTTTTCTTGTGCGGTTGTGAACTTAATGATTTGTGTACGTTTTCTTTCTGTGGATAGGTTCTTCCCCTGGATTTGTAATGTGATCAGGCCGTTACTGCCTCCGCTATCCGTGTTTGTGACAGCTCTTTGTGTTGGTTCACCACTTGCAATAAACATAGACTCCGTGATGTCTCCATTTGGAGTTACTATTCTTTTGCTCATCACTGGGTTTCACCTGTCATCTTTTGTTGCTGGTTATTTCCTCTCTGGTTTGGCTTTCTCTAAGGCACCTGATGTAAAACCTCTACAAAGAACAATATCCTACGAGACAGGTTTCATACTTCCTCTGTATCCTTGATGCTATTTCCAATATAAGATTATGTCCAGTGACTTTTTATATTTTGCAGGGATGCAAAGTAGTCTTTTAGCTCTTGCTCTTGCAAACAGGTTTCCAAGATCCACTGGTGGCTGTGCCACCGGCTTTCTCTCTAAGTCACTGACTTTTTCTATGTGATCATTTCTACTAATTTTTCTCACCAATTTCTATTATAAATTGAATTCATAAACTTATCAATATCGACTCCTACCTCTAGAAAAGGTAAGGTATTGGTCAGTGATTGAAATGCATACCACCACATGTTTTCTGTCATTAGCTTGAGCTGATTCTGGCTTTCAAAGATGAAAATCAGATAGTAAAATTTCCCAGGTGTTGACATATCCACTCTTTCTCGTAACCTTTTAGGTTGTTATAATGTCTTTAATGGATTCTCTATGGTCATGATATGGGCTAAGAGAAAGGAAGTTGCAGTGTGATGAACAAGTAAATTCCAGATGATTCTTCATTAAATCCACCAAGTAGCAACTAAAATGGTATTTTAACAAATACCAACTGTAAAAAATTCTGAAAACCTATTTTTTTTTTAAATCAACCAAGCAAACACATTTCAAGAATGAGAAAAATAACATGGGTTTCAATTTCTTGATTAGGTTGGTTTGATTGGTTTGATTGATTTTGATTGCCATCACTGTTACCTTATATACCTTTAGTAGGATTCGTCACCTTTACTATAGAGTTTAATCGACGATTGATCGAAGACGATGAATTTGATGGAGAAGAAAATAGGGAGAAGAAGGTTACGGTTGGAGAAGATGAAGATGAAGAGTTGAATTAGATAGTTAGGTTTTAATAGATTGAAGGGAAAATTAAACTTTTTATAGATGAAGGGTAATGTAGACATTTATTATTGATATAAGATATCTCATATCCAACTATTTAGTTACCCTTAAACTTTGAAAAGCCCCAAACATACATGCCCATGCTAAATATAAACTAGTTTACACAATTTGACAATGAAGACCGGCAAGTATGAAAGCATCAACCATATTCCGGTATTGTAATCACTACACCCATTTTGTATTGTATTGGAGTTTGATAATTCTACATTTTTAAATAATCTTTGTTTTTATTATTACCAATTAACTCATAAATAATTACTCAAATCATGATATTAAACTACACAAAAAAAGGGGGCTTTAAAATCTAAGCATCATGGTTATTGCAGCAATTTTAGACTTTCAATTATGTCATCCATAATTATCTTGGTTGCAGAAACTAAAGTCTTTGATTAAGCTATCAAACGTATTTTTTGTTTTTTAATCATCCAATTAGCTTCAATCGAGTAAGCATGAGTTTTCAGTTTCTTTGCTTTCTTACAATTTTTGATTTTTGTTTTTCATGGTTACCTGAAGTGACTAGACTAATCGTGGGTACTCATTTCTTTAAGCAATTGAAGCCATTAAAGGAGATAATGCAGATATTGGATAATGAATCTTTTGATACAGATTCCGGGTCGGAAAGGAGATTTTGGGCCAGCAATTTCGGAAAAACAATTTTAAATCATGTAAATTATTTTCAGCCATGGAACACATTTTAAGCCATGGTGGTGAATTTGGGATCATAATACATATGTTGATTTATAATGACATATTTTAAGTAAAAATACACGTTTTCGATGATATGGAAATGTGCGGTTCACGACAAAAACTTTGGCCCATGATATTTTTCTTGTCATGGGGTAGAATTTTGGGTTAGTAAATTTGGGTCAGTGACTCACGAGTGAGTTTTTGGATTATAATGAAAAGCTAAAGTATTTTCTTGGGGTGGGGAAATCAGACTGAGGCTTTATTTATGGGCTGCACATAAAACCAAGTGCCCAGTTAAAAGAAGTTTAAATCTAGGTTCTAAATTATTAAAAAACGTTTATATGTTATAAACTAAATTAAAAGATGAACTATTGCACAAAAGAAATATAGAGAGAAGAAGAGAGAATTTCTCATTACTAGATATTAGTATTCATTACAAAGGAATGAGCTTCAATTTATAGGCTAATACAAGAGAGGATGATAAAGATAGCATTAACATTAGGAAGTAATGGAATGCATTCTCATAACTAAGGTATTAAACCTAAGTTATTACACTAAATGTGGGGGTTACCAAGAAGTGAAAGATATGAAGAGGTGGAAGGGGAGATGATAAGGTGGTGGTGTAAGAGGGGTGTAAGAGTGGTGGAATCCACCAAAGAATTAATTTACAACACTCCCCCTTGGATGACACCACTCTATTATGATATTGCCTCGTTAAAACCTTGCCAGGAAAACCCAAAAGTGATAAAACCTAGACGAAGGAAAAAGAGTACAAATCATATCATGGTGTTGGACGCGTCAAATATTGCCTCATTAAAACCCTGCTAGGAAAACCCATTGGGACAAAACTAAGAGAAGGAAAAAGAGCACAACACACATAAATTTCCATCACACAATACTGATGTTCTCCCCCTGATGATGTGCACCCAAAGAAGTATAGAAAGACTGATTACATAACGTTGATCTGCAAGTAGAATCACTGACCGTCTTTGTTCAAAACAAGATATAAGTTTGTCTTCAATTATGTTTTCGAATATTAAGCAAATTTCTTCAAGTTCGTTGCCTCATCAAAACCTTGTCGGGAAAACCCAGAAGGAGAAAAACCTTGACTAAGGAAAAAGAGTACAACTGTAGAGAGATTAAGAAAAGGAGCTGGACATATATATATTGCCTCGTTAAAACCTTGAGAAGGAAAACCCAGTTGGACAAAAACCTTGACTAAGGAAAAAGAGTACAACTCGTAAAGTCTAATATATCCTCCAGCAGAAAGAAGATATCTCAGTTGATTTACCACAAGTAGCTAATCAACAATCATCTTCAGCTCAATTTTTTTTTTGTTGGTAATGGAGACCTTTATGTTGCCATAACTTAATTTCAAATCTCAAGTTGAATTGTCTTTGTCAAATTCCCAATGGTTGATTTGTAGGATCTGATATATCTTTTATTCTTCGTAAATGCCTTTCAAACAATAATAGATGATCAACGTTGTTGCTGCAAAAAGGATGTTGTATCGTCTAACAATTTGGCAAATGGAAACTGATTATCTGTAGTTCATTACTTACGAGACTTTGGATAAACCGTCAAAGCAAAGATCAAATGTTAGAGGTACTACAAAAACCAATATACACAATGCCTCCATATTAGTGCTAATTAAGTTTGGCAAACAAATTCACTACCGAATAATTTCAAGTATAACATATAAAGTTATACATAAAATCAAGCACAAAAACAACTTGTAATTAGTACGTAATACGAACCAGAGAGAGTGTTACATACCCGTTACCGAGATGAAAGTAGATTGCTATTACACAAGTTTTATTAGGAGGTTACGTACTTATTCATGTAAACATGTCAAAACTTTCTAAAGTTGACAAAATCATGGACCATTATAATGCTTAATAAGTATGATACATGATTCCAAGATCTTTTATCTTGAATTCTTTCAATAAGGGAGTATAACCTGTGATAATCTTTTAGAAGTTTACACGAACGTTATCTTCGATAACAAACAATTATGTCAGGCTATGACATATAAAACTGGCAAATAATAGTTTCCCTTAAAATTCATCTATCAACGGGGTACACAATACTTACCAAAGTATTGAGTATTTTCAAATCATTTAAGAGTAGATGATATAATTTCACAGATCTCAAGTGCCTTTAGAAACTAGATGCCACGAGTGGCGCTGTGCAATTAGCGTCCTTGTTCCTCTCGTCTCACTTTCATGCAAACTAATTAAGCATCAAACTTGTAACCTTCCGGGTTCACAATTTTTATTATGTCCAAAAATGTTTATTAGTGAGAGGACAACCAAATATGGATTCCTTTCACCCATATTAGTCAACCATACATATTGTCGATACTTCATGGAAGTTTCTCTGTGAAAAAAGATTTTGTCTATAATACATGTATGGTTGTCGCTACTCTGAATACATGTTCGACAATGACTACGATTATGTACGCGTACAAAAATCATTCTTTAATATCGACACCACTTGTCCACTTAGGAAATGAATTCCTCTTTTAGGAGATAAATATGGCTCGGTAATTAAAGATCGTAGTTAAATAGTCTCATTGAGAACATTATTAATAGCCTCCCCAGGAGCACTATTTTGATCCAGCGTGATTGGCTTCCTCTATCAACGAATATATACTATTTTTTTTTATTTTTTTTTCATCAACAATTCAGATGAGTTGTAGACGACTCAATTATTGTTAACTCATGGCATGTCCTGCAGGGACATAAACTAATGCCAAAATACGTGCAACAACAAATGAGTTTTAATTATTCTTCTTGTAAGAATAAAATGCTTCAAGCATATCATAATGAATGAATAACTTCTCCACCTTATACCGAATTGGTGCAAGAATTATGATGAGACAAATTCATGACGTTCTTATAACGACTGCTTTCCTCCCTCTAACGGCGGGAAGTCTCATCACATCTAGTAATATTCATGCAAAATATATTATGGGTGAGTGACCTTGGATCCAAGTAGGTCATCCGATTTTTTTTTTGTTTTGCGTTTCTTCGGATTGTTCATCATAATATTACAATAAATAATTTTAAATCACCCATGCTCATATATGTAATTAAAATTTGACAGCGTATACTTTATCAGTGTGCACCCTGATTAACATTTATTATAAACGATAATCATATGCTCTTGTATTGGTACGTCTACCAAAATTTGAGCGGGAAATTCCGCTTGATTGGTACTAATCAATCAATATGTCGGAAACGTTTAATGCTGTAAAAATTGTGTTCTTGTAGCAAAGAATATGACATATATTTTGAGTTTTGATAATAAAACCATTAACAAAAGTATAGATTGACGAGAGAAAAAATAATAAAACCATTAACAAAAGTATTTAGTAACTATGGGCTATTTCGGGAACCCAGAATTTTATGGATACCTGAAATCCAAAAAAATTCATAGACCACTTCTGGAGTCTATATTTATGGATTACTGCGGGAACCCAATAATTTGGATTGCTACAAAAATTTATAATTTGCATGTTAGACTACTTCTGGAGTTAACATCCCATGGATTGCTTCTGGAATCCTTTTTTTTCTTTTTCTTTTTTTTCAAGACCAATAATTAAAATAAACAAAAATAAAAATAAATAAAGAACATACACAGATACAGTACCAACATAATTTAAATATCAATTTCGTCATCTTCGGGTTTGACGAAATATTCATTGCCAGTGTACACGTGGACACATTATTTGTAAAATAAAATTGTCTTAACATCAGGGTCATTTTACTTGAGGAACCGCGGATAGAGACATGATGTCACTTTGTCACGGGTCACTTCAGGGACCGACCGATTAACCGAGTGAACTTCTTTTGTCCATATTGTGTCACACTGAGTTCCAACTTCAGGTGGAACAGTCTTAGTCCAGGAGATTATTATTGAGGAGGAAAAGTTAAAGTTGTGCTATCCTTCAAGGATACAACCTTTCCTCTTTGTAATGATGCGATCCGCAATTATTGGTACCTTAAAGCGATATAAAATAAAATAAAATAAATACATAATAATCCATCGATAAAATAAAAACTCATATATATATATGATATAATTCACAAATGTGCAATTTTAACTAATACATGGTATACATATGTATACGCATGAATCGATTATTTGTCTAAACAAATAGTAGCTGTGAATATATTACTATATTCAACTAAATCTTCATCTTATGAAAACCAAAAGTTTGTCAACTCATGAATATAAAGTAAAAGATTTTGATTTTAGTTTTTCTTAAAAACAAAAAAAAAAGATATATAGTATTTTACCTTATTGTGTAAGATTCATCACAATAGAAATTTGATCATCATCGTGGTCAATTGACGACCCTAGAAGAAGAAAAAGGCAATTTCGATCTTATTAGATTATTTGAAAATAAATAAATAAATTAGCTCATTAACAGAGCGTGCTGATAACGTGTTATAAACTAAATCAAAAGATGAACTATTGCACAAAAGAAATATAGAGAGAAGAAGAGAGAATTTCTCATTACTAGATATTAGTATCCATTACAAAGGAATGAGCCTCAATTTATAGGCTAATACAAGAGAGGATGATAAAGATAGCATTAACATTAGGAAGTAATGGAATGCATTCTCATAACTAAGGTATTAAACCTAAGTTATTACACTAAATGTGGGGGTTACCAAGAAGTGAAAGATGTGAAAAGGTGGAAGGGGAGATGATAAGGTGGTGGTGTAAGAGGGGTGTAAGAGTGGTGGAATCCACCAAAGAATTAATTTACAACACACACTATTTTTTTTTTTTTTTCTTTTTTTTCTTTTTATTTTATAAAAGAGGTTTTGTACAAGTAGGTACAGAAAGCATCAAATGAACTGGTAATATAATCTAAATGTTTTAATGTTGGTTTGACTCAAAAGTCTAATAGATAATTTTAGACGTGGTTTGTTAGCATGACGATGATAAGCAGTTCGAAACCGTAAGGAATAAAAAACCTAGGAAGACCACCGCCACCTCTCTTTTTACTCAGATTTAGTCCACTATGGACTAGATCTGAGTAGGAATCCCTTCATAACATTTATTTCTTAACCTTATAGCATTAATCTAATTAGTTTACTCTATTTTTAGGGATTTTACCCCTTCTGCAAAACCCTAAACATAATTTCCACCATGAATATCTGCGTTAGTCTTGGCTAACCCTCTTTTCCACCGATCCTAATGAGGCTGTAGACTTCCTTAGTTGCTTATTTTATGACTCGATCATGTTTCATTAAGATTAAGTTTCGTCTGATGGTTTTGATTCAACCTTGATGACTAGAGTTTCTGATATTGATGACTGCTTTATCTGAATCCTGGTGGTGATGTTATTTTTGGGTTTATGCGGATTTTTGATCGATCTTTCCATCTGCAACTTCTGCTTTCAAGATCTGCTAGGCCAGGTAAAATTATTCATCAATTCATATTGAATTCACTCAAGTTTGTTCAAAGACAAGGGGGTCTTGTTCTTTCTTGAAGACTCGGTATCTTTGCGGCAATAGAAGACTACATATTTTTTAACTTAGAGGAAGCTATAAGTTGGATCAAAGATCCGATAAATAATAAAAACTAGTGTGAAATCAATAGATTCACAAAAGCAATAGCAAAACTAGAGAATAATAACTAAGAAAATAACTTTCATAAATCAAGTATTAATATTGAATGTAGAATTCTACAATACGAGGCCATCTTATATAGGCTTCACTATTTCCTAAAAGCATTATAACTAGGAAATAACTAGAAAAAGGAAATCAAAATAAACTAGGAAACCAATTAAAACTAGAAAAAGGAAAGTGGTTTAACTAGGAAAGGGAAAGAAGTTTGACTCATGTCAAACATGGGTGACTTGGTTAGCTAGATGTCCTACATCAGGCCCCTTTTATTGAAGAAAACTCGACCCCGAGTTCGGTGTTGGAAGAGAAACATCATCACATGGGAAATAGGGGAAGATATCCTTAACGTTGAACGTGGAAGAAATGTTCATATTAGCTGGGAGGTCAACAACATAAGCATTGTCGTTGATCTTCTTAAGAATACTATAGGCCCAATCTTCTTGTACTTTGTTTTTTTGTAGGTACCAGTAGGAAAATGATCCTTGCTTAAGTATAACATAACAAGATCACCAACGTTATAAGACCGAAAACGACGACAACGATCAACATCTAGCTTATACTTGGCATTAACAGCTTCCAAATTTTTCTTTATCGTACATGTAGCACTTGTAGAGACTCGATCATGTAATCAACCACAGTATTGGAACTAGGGATAGATGGTGAAGGGGATAGATCCAATGTGTGGTTAGGAATCCTGGAGTAAACAATTTGAAAAGGTGCATAACCAGTAGACCGATTAGGAACTGAATTGTAGGAAAACTCAGCTTGAGCGAGAGTTAAATCCCATTGTCGTGGCTTGTCTCCGGATAAGCAACAAATAAGATTCCCTAAGTTACGGTTCACTACTTCAGTTTTTCCATCAGTTTGAGGATGAGCAGTGCTACTAAACTGTAGTTTGGTTTGGAGACGAGTCCAAAGAGTCTTCCAAAACCAACTTAAGAATTTAGTATCTCTATCAGAAGTAACGGTCTTGGGAATTCCATGTAAACAAACGATCTCGTGGAAGAAAAGATTTGTTGTAGTCACGACATCCATAGTCTTCTTGCAAGGAATAAAGTGTGTCATCTTTGAAAATCGAACAATTACCACAAAAGCAGAATCGTGAGCTCTTTGAGTTCTCGGTAACCCTAGTAAAAAGTCCATTGATAAATCCTCCCAGGGAGCATCCGAAACTCGAAGAGGAATGTACAAACCTGTATTTTGTGTGTGGCCCTTACTTCTTTGACAAATCATACAACGTTGTACAAAATCATTCACATACTTTTTGAGAGAATTCCATAAGTAACGAGCTTCCACAAGAGAAATAGTTTTATCTCAACCGAAATGGCCAGAAAGACCACTACTGTGTAACTCTTTAATAAGATGCTTACGAGTGGAACCATCGGGAATGCATAAACGTTTTCCTTTAAAAAAGAAACCCATTATGTAAAACAAAATCGTCAGTACCTTGTTGTGCGGAGGAACATTTCTTCCATAGTGTGGAAAAGTCCGGATCAGTAGGATACAAATCCTTAAGGGAGTCAAAGGCAATTACTTCAGCACGGATATAAACAAGGTGTAATTCTCGAGCGCTATGATTAGTAAAATGACTAAGTGCATCATCCACCTTATAGTTCAAACCAGACTTATGCTGAATAGAGAATATATATTCTTACAAGGAAGAAATCCAACCCGCATGCATTCGATTGGATGGTGATTGATTCTGAATGTACTTGAGGGCTTGATGATCCATGTACAAGATAAACTCCTTATGTATTAATTAATGTCTCCATTTTCGCAGTGCACGAATCACGACGTAGAATTCCAACTCATAGGTAGACCACTTTTGATGAGCTTCCGTGAGTTTTTCACTAAGAAATTCAATAGGTTTACCTTCTTGAGACAAAACATCACCAATCCCTAACATAGAAGCATCAGAATGCACCTTTAAAAATCTTGTAAAAATCAGGTAGTGCAAGGATGAGAGCTGAAGTGGGCCTTTGATTTAGCAATTGAAAGCTTGATTCGGCTTCAACAGTGCATAAGAAATGTTTATCCTTCCAACTGTCGGTAGTAGGAGTTGCGATTGAGCCGAAATCTCTGATAAATCGACAATAAAAGGAAGCTAAACCATGAAAATTACGAGCTTCGGACGCTGTCTTCGAAGTAGGAAAATCCCGAATAGCTGTAATTTTATAATCATCTACTTGAATACCATCGGCAGAAACAACATAGCCCAAAAACAGAATCTTAGGAGTAAAAAAGTGGCACTTCTTGAGATTGATAAATAACTCATTCTCTCGGAGAGCACTGAAAATAGCCCAAAGTGCGAACAATGTTCCTGTTCAGATTTCGAATAAATACGGATATTATCAAAATAAACCGCAACAAACTTACCAATGAAAGGTTGTAGAACTTGATTCATAAGCCTCATGAACGTACTTGGAACATTAGACAAACCAAAGGGCATGACAAGCCATTCAAAAAGACCATCTTTTGTTTTAAATGCAGTCTTCCATTTATCTCCAGGTCGAATTCTGATTTTATGGTATCCACTTTTCAGATCAATCTTAGAAAATAGCTTGGAACCGGAGAGCATGTCAAGCATATCATCCAATATTGGAATAGGGAAAAGATAACAGATCGTGATCCTATTGAAAACTCTACTATCAATACACATACGCCAATTTCCATCCTTTTTAGGCACAAGAAGAGCTAGAACAACACGTGGGTTCAAACTGGGTTGTATGAAACCTTTGGAAAACAGAGAAACGGGTATATCAGATGATAAAACACATGCAAACTCATCTAATAAGGACTGCACCTATGTAGGAATAGATGTAGGAGTAGAAGGTTGTACAACTAAAGCATATAGCGTACCTGATTCTTGTGCATCAACCATGATATCCGGCGAAACCAACATTGTAGTATCTTCTTGTTATAGAGTTGGCTTAGGTTTCGTGTAAGATGGGTGCAATATGACCTTTTTACTATTGTAGATGAATGAATATGTATTAGCCTTACTACAATAAGTGACACCTACATCATATAGCCATGGGCGACCAAGCAATGTATGGGAAGAAGTAATATCCACAACATCACAAACTACTGTCTCATTGTATATCCCTATTTTGAAAGACACAAGGCATTGAGAATCCACGTTCTTTTTGTTGTCATCATCAACCCAACCAATATAGTATGGTTTAGGGTGTGGATGAGTAGATAGTTGCAACTTATCCATCAATCTTGAAGAAACAATATTTTGACAACTACTACTGTCAATGATCATATCACATACCTTGTTTTGCACACGACATTGAATGCAGAATAGACGATTACGAGTTGGAGAGTCTACATGAGGTATAAACAACATATTTCGAATAACACAAGAGACATAATCACCTTCTTCCCCATATGTATTAACAGATTCGAAATTTTCACCTAATTCTGCAGCTTCTTCCTCATTAACAATCCTTCCTCAGTCATCAATGTACGCCCACTCCTACATGTATTTGATATGTGTCCTGGTTGTTTACACTTATAACACTTATTTTCAGTTGGATATGCATAAGGGTTTTGAGGTTTTGATCAATTGGGTTGGGTATTACTAGGTTGGGGTTGAGGTGGTGGGAGCTGCGTGGTGGGTTGGATTTGAAAAAGAGTTGATTGGGTCGCAGTAGGGGTAAGAGAAGTACGAGACTGGTATGGAGAAGGTTGTTCCCAGGACCGAGGGTTTTTTAGGGTTAGAGAATGAGGATTTTTGGTATGGTTGTAGAGACAATATAAAATACTCTCTTTTAAGGGCATTATTAATGACGACATGAAGAGAAGTGTATTGTTGAATATCTAACCTTTCTTGAATACTCCAATCAAGAATATTGATGAAACGTTTGATTGTTTGTTCAACAGTCTCATTCAACTGATTCCGAACGAGAAAATTCAGTCACATACTCTTGTACTAAGCGGTTACCTTGGCGACAGTTTTGCAAGCTGATGAACAAGTTTTGTATGTTATCTGGGGGTAGAAATCTCTTCTTCAATATTTGTTTCATGGCTGTCCAGGATTGAACTTGTCGAAATCCTTGGTTGGCTCGTTCTAGTTGAAGATGATCCCACCATAAGGAGGATGGTCCCGCAAGCTTGAAAGCAACAAGATCTACTTGTTGATCTTCCGGTACCCGCATATACGCAAGGAAACAATCAATTGTACATAACCAATCTAAGAAATCTTCAATGTGTAGGAGTCCATCAAACAGAGTTATATCATCTTTAGGACGATAAGTTTGTGGATTCCCCGTATTTCTTTGGTGGCGCGGTCGTGGAGGATAATAATATGGCTCATAATCTTCTACATCAACTGCTTGCTGTTTTGGAGAAGTTTTTTGCAAGTTCAAGGGAGTAGAATAAGGGTCGAAATCTTCGAAAGACTCAAATTGTGGGGTTGTGTAAGGTGGAGTAGTGTGTAAGGGATGGTAATATTTTTTATTTAGTGAGGTATCATGTCTATAAGAAGGTTGGGAAGTGGCTGAGGGGGTTAGAATATGAGTGGTGTTGAAAGGGGTGGAAGTATGGTAGTGGACAGGTTCATCTTGAGTTTTAGGATTTTCTCTAATTATCTTCTTTCCTTCTTGCACCTTAAAAGTAGTAGATATCCACTCTTTGAAATCTGCAAATCGTTTATCTATCTCTGTGTCCAACTCCGTTTTTAGATCGATTGCCAATGCTTGCATCTCGGTTTCAAGGTCTTTCTTCAAAACGGTCTTCAACTTTTCAATCTTCTTATCACCCATATTAGTGGAGGCTCTCAATCGAGGCTCTGATACCACTTAATGTAGCAGAAGCGTATAAGTTGGATCAAAGATCCGATAAATAATGAAAACTAGTGTAAAATCAATAGATTCACAAGTGCAATAGCAAAACTAGAGAATAATAACTAATAAAATAACTTTCATAAATCAACTATTAATGTTGGATGTAGAATTCTACAATACTAGGCCATCTTATATAGGCTTCACTATTTCCTAAAAGCATTATAACTAGAAAAAGGAAATCAAAATAAACTAGGAAACCAATTAAAACTAGAAAAAGGAAAGTGGTTTAACTAGGAAAGGGAAAGAGGTTTGACTCATGTCAAACACGGGTGACTTGGTTTGCTAGATGTCCTACATTATTTTTCATCTCCATACTTGTATCACCTTTCCCCTTTGATTGTGCAGTTTTCAAATAGATTCTCTGCCTGAATCCCCTTATTACGTCAAAGTCCCTGTTGTTATTAACCACTCAATCATATTGTTCCCTTATTTTCATAAAAATTGATTCAAAACCCATTTAAATACAGTTCGTTCCTCACCAAAATTGCGCAATTGTTTTACTTTGATTCTTCTTGTCATCCCTAATTACTCGACCATGTTTGTGTTTTTTGTAACGTTGTTAGTTACCTCTTTCACCTTATATGTTGTTGCCCCTTTAGTATGTCCATTTTGGTTTGGTCATGTCCCGTATGTCTATCTTTTAATCTTCTCATCGATTATGAAACTGATCCCTATAAGGAAAAATCAGTTAGGGTTGCCTTGATTTGTATTTCAAAGTCTCGCACTGACATATTTGTGAAGCTTTTGGGTTGTGATGTTTTATTATCTTAGGTTTGATTGTTCCTTGGAATAGTTTGAGTTATTAGACAAGAATTGGGAGCTGTTGTTGGGGTCTTTTATCATGCTTCTGCTGCGGGAAGTTTCTTTTTATCTATAAGTTACATCTTGACTTTGATGTTACCTTGATTAACCTATATTTGTACACTATGGGAAATATCATTCATGTCATCAGGGATTAAATATTCATCCTATTGCTAGCCGACGTCCTCTATATTTCTGTTACATCCAAATCTGTTGAGAAACAAGTGAATATTTTGAAGAAGACAATAAATGGAGTTTTGGCATCATGGCTTCTTCGGATTTTCCTTAGTCCTTATCCAATTCAATAATTTCTTATTATTAGAGTTTTGATAGTTCAATCTCTTTCACCCAAGGGTAATAATGCTCAACGTCAAAAAATCCAAGTCGAATCACCATCAAATTCAGAAACATGATCCTATCTTATGAACCTTTTGAAGATTTTTCAAGTTCTTTTATAAAAAATTAGCAGTAATTGTCTATTAGCCTCACAGGCATATGGGTCGATGGATAATCCTCCATTTAGTTACTGAATCTTTAGGACCTTATCTGTTTTTCTAGTTATAATGTGTCTTTGTTTGTTTTTTCAATAACTATCATCGAGTTTTAGTCCTAGAGTAAGTATTAGTTTGCATTAGCTTGTTAGTCTGTTTAAGTTAGAGTTTGTGAACACATTTTCTCCGGTATGTTTACTTTCAGTTTTCCTTTCTGTAATTTTGCTTTTTCAAGTACTCACCTAGAGTCTCAACTCAAAAGATTCACATTGAATCAAGAAGAAAAACAAGGAGATAAACAAGTAATGTTTGGGCTTCACACCTCAGCAACTGGATTCATTTTCGTGGCTAGCACATCAGATCAATTGTATCAAAAACCACCATCAACGACAATGTTCCTCTGGACATTAATATGTCCATAAAAAATACAACTTTTCTTGTGGAAAACATTTGTCGAAGGCCTGCGGATCCTCGACAACCTATACCATATCCACCTTACCATTTCCAACAGTTACCCCCAGTACAATTCTGATCCGCTGACTGCTTCTCACTATCTGCTCCTCTATGCTGCCGAAGATTCTTGGCATACTGTTCCAATTGTAATTGAAAATTGTTTGGGAATCCCAGACCTTAATGAATGACTCTTTAATTGGTTAATAGCTTTAAAAAAAAACAAGTAGGTACAGATCTAGTGCTATTTAGTTTACATATTTGATGTAACCAACCTTATTTCTGAGCAAGACTCATATGGTCAGAGTTAAAAGATAGATCATCCTTCCTAATGAGTAACTTGGCTAGACTATCCGCAAAACCGTTACAAGCCCTATTTAAATAATGAAAGGAAAAACTATTAAAACTTTGACAGAAACGTTTAGAGGCCAACAAAAAATAACGTGATCTCCAGTCAATAACAAAAATGTCTTGCTTCATAGCCTTTATAACAGTCTGATTGTCATTGCAGAAAACTACTAATCAAGCTCCAAATTATTGAGACTACTCTGCTGCTCTACATGCTCCAAATTGTTTGATGGAATGCACTTACTAAGTACCATCTCATTTTGGTTCTTCCTTAGTTCTTATCAAGTATGAGTAGTGAGTTCCCACTGACGCTATGAAAAATGAAGATGATGGTGAAGACGATAATGGTGGTCGTGCAGTTGATGATGGTATGTGTCCCAATCTTACGGGCATTTGATTGCATCGGAGAATCCGGGTATATGCAATGGAGTCATGAAACAGATGATTGAAGAACAGATGGATACTGCACATACATGAAGAGAGAGGGATATATGGACCACATACTCCACTTGGAAGATGGTGTAGCTAGGTAGCCATAATGGACGCATTCGAATCTCGCCAAAGGCGAACCAAGCTGATTGATTGTTTTTGGCTCGCTTAATGAGTCAGATTTCCTAGCAATATGTTCTAAGAAATTTAAAACTCCCGGCGAAGAGCTAAGAAATTTGATTTCAGATTTAAATTAATGCTCCTTTCATCCTAAAAAAGTGGATAAATTTTTAATGAGGGTGTTTTTTAATGGAGCCATGAGGGGAAAAATGATATGTTGGTATGTATCTTTCATATTATTTGATTTCAATAAATTATGTTTCTCTAAAAATATCAAAAAAGTATATTTTTGGAGAAAACATTGGTTAACTTAATTGATTATATTTTATTTTTGATATTCTTAGAAATATAATTTTTGGAAACAATTAATATATTAGACACATGTTAACATATTATTTGTCCCTGATGGCCCCATCAAAAAACGGCTCTATCAAAATTTTATCCAGAAAAAAGTTATTATCACATTTTTATTTTAACATATTCTAGTATTACTTTTTTATATATTTTTTTTTGTAAACTTTGATATGATAGAATATTTTGTTATATAAATACCTTATTATCTATTATTTAAAATTTCGATTTTAACGAGGATTTGAACTATATAAGAGGTGTTTGGATATTCAAACAACTTCTAGAAGCAGCAAAATCACAAGTTAAGTTGGAAACAAAATATGAGAAACAGAAAAACCATAAGGTAATTTTTGTGAAGTAACTTTTTATCTTTTTTCTGATTTTTAGAAAAGCATAAACTTTTTTTCTAGTACCCAAACAATCTCTAAACCATTTGACGTTTACAAGAGTACTAATAGGGTGTTCAAATACTCTTTTACAAGTTGTTTTTAAACTTCAAGAAGTAGAAAATCATAAATTAGGTTAAAAATAAAATATGAGAATTACTTTAAAAAGTAAGAAAATATTTTCTTATAAAATAATATTTTTTATTTTTGATTAATGGGATTGATTTTTTATTTTTGAAAAAACATAAACACTTTTTCTGGTACTCTAACAACCTCTAAAATATTTTAGTTTGCAACAGTATAACCTTCAATAGTAAATGGGTCATTTCACTTGATTACCTCGGAGGAAGCATGATAATCTTTGTTTGACTATGAAATTTTGCCAAAAACTCTACACATAATAAGTAGAGAAGGAAAGAAGATGGTAGTATTAAGAGCAAGTGGGGAAGTGGTGCTAGTCTATTTCTAATCCTCAATTTAAATTCTGCATTTTTGGAATTAGGCTACTAGAGAGACGTTTTTGTTCAAAATGATACATGATGATCATGATGGTAAATGAGAGTAGAATTCTATCTCACCCGTTCATATCATTATCTAAAGCTTCAAGCATGCATCATGGGGAATCATTGTTGCATACAAATAATTCCAAATAGAACAACAAAGTCTAATTGATTATGAAAGTGAGAGAGGGGGACTCGTATATGTATAGTAAGGCTTGATCAATGTAACATTGACTCTTTCTTGCTTTCTCTGTTCCATTCAAAGAAATTATCATGACAAAAAAAAAAAGAGAGAGAGACATATAAAAGGTGAAAGTGGAGGAGGGAGTTGATGAGGGAAGAAATAATAAGAGAAATGTTATAAAGAATAGTGGAATTTCAGTTTGATGCATATATATATATATATATATATGTTGGACCATATGTATTGACTTCTTTGGATCCACCATCCCCTATCTATCATGTCCTCTCTTTAGCCTTTAGGCATTGATCTCAATGGTGTTTGTTATGTAGCTCTTGATATTTATTTATCTAATTGTATGCTCTAGTTTAACCATATGTTTTGAGGGGATCAGAACTTAAAATAGAAGAGATAAAAAAAAAAACAAACAAAAAAAACCATGTAATAGCAAAATAGTAAATAAAAGCTAATTCAAAGGGTTATCACTTAGATATGCAAATTTACTGACTACCGCACAATTGAAGTTCAAAATTTGGTTGGATTTTAGCTATGATAATAATAAACTCAGGCAATGAAACAAGGGACCCAACCAATTTAAGGACCATGTGAACTGGTTTAAATGAGAAACTGGGCAGGCAGATATGCCATCATCATCATCATCATCATCGGAATCTACCTAAAGAGACAAATGCGAAGGATAAAAAAAAAAAACTAAGTAAAGAAGAAGCCACGTGTAGTAGTAGTAGTTTTTGTTTGACATCGATTTCATGAAGAAAATAGACAGAACCAGAAACCTAACCACATTGACTACTAACTCTTCTATTCCTCATACATGAATGCCACCACCCCTCTCGTCTCTCTCACTTGGCTGTCTTTTTTTATCTCCCATCTCTCTCACTCTCAGAGTTTTGTTTTGGCATCAAAGATAGAAAACACGTAAATGTCAAAACAAATATAACCTGTTCAGATTCAACTTTTTCGTCAAAATAAAAAAAAATAACCTGATCTCATCTTTTAACAAAATATGTATTCGATTTTATCACTTGTACAGTGGTAAAATTGTTGACAGATGATATTAACGATTTCGTTTGAAATTCGTCCATATTAAATTCGGAAATTTTTTATTATTTTTTTAAAGCATCGGTGGAAATAAACATATACGAAATTTTATGATTCTAATAAATCATCCAAAAACCAAGTTCAAAACAACTATGCTCTGATCTTAGAAATCAGTGAAACTATTTTGGTTGAAATTGTGAGTCCCACACGACTATCCTTTCGGTAAAAAAAACTTAAATGAGAGGTAATTTGGAGGAGTTTTAGTCGAACGATTTGTTAAGAATTTTTTTATTTGAGTTAGGATTTTGATTAGGTCCAAATTACAGATTCCAAAAACAAGACAATCCCATCATCATCACCCACGAACACATACTTAAACTAAGATTGAAAATTAAAATCTCACAAAACCTTTTTTGACCCTCTAAATTGAACTTACTAATACAACCTTAGCTTTCAACACTAAACCACTTGGACGCAGCTAATTAGTGTTAGGATTTATCAGTCATTCTCATACAACAAACACTCCATGAGTATCAAAAGAAGAAGACAAGAAAAAAACAGCAAAAAGATATATAGATGGAAGAGAGGACTAGAAAACCTTTCCTCTTAGATCGAGATAGGTGGCTGGCCTTTGTAATCATGAGTCTTCTTTGCCATCATTACCAAAAATTCATCTCTATTCTTCTCTTATCCTTCCCTTTTCATCATTCTAGTTTTCCATTTTTACCACGTTTATTTTCTAGTTTCATCCGCGGTTATTTTTTCCGTAATACATGAACTTAAACATCTTAGGTACTAGCTTCTACATCCACATGAAAAAAATATAAAAACTTCTCTGTAAATTGTTTTGAAATCTGATGTGATCTAGGAATGTTATAAATCATCTAGCCACTAAATTTCATAGCATAACTCCTTTCTTATTTCTAATGAGTAATGACCAATGCGCCTAATATGTCACACATGATGAATGTCGTGTTCCACAAGACAAACTTGTTCTAAGTTCATACATTTATACTTGACTTTAAATTGACCGGTCAATTATTAAAATTTTGACTTTTTTGTTTGAAAATATGCACTCTCTGAAAACAGAAATGCTAGTTTTCCCGAAATTTTTCCGAATTTTCTTCCGACTGAGATAAAAAGGATAGCCCACCTTCATCTTTTATCATCCCAATGATAAAAAATTTGGATGAGGATCATTGGATCCCCTATTCGTGAAAACATTCGGGAGAAGATTCAAAAAAACTAGCATTTCCCCTCTGAAAACAAGGCGTACCCTTAGATAATTTTAGGAGCATGGCAGCATCTTTCAAAGCATTATTTAAACCCTTCCACCCTCCGACTCTCTTCCTCCATCAATTTCCTCTCGTTCTTTCTTACATCTCCCTCTTTCTCACAGAGTGAGTCGTCACAAACTAACAGTACACACCAAGTACAACTTATTTCTCCTCTCTATCTCTCGATAAAATGTGTTTGAATGCATCACAATGGAATTTATGTACTACTGCTACTCATTCTCATCAGATTCTTTACATAGCAAAGAAACCCAGAGTTAGAATTCAAAGGCTCAAGCAAAACAGGTAATAAATTGATAGAAGTACAACATTACTCTGTTTTTTTTTTTTACCATATGGGTATTGTTTGTTTTTAATTTCGGATAAACTGATGAAAAATGGGCTTGTAATGAAACAGGATGAGGAGGAGGACACTGTCAGCAAGAAGAAGAAGGTTGGAGATTAAAGAAATGAGAATTGATGAAGGGAGAGAGATAGAGTTGAAGAATTTGAAGCTTTATTTAGAGAACAAAAGTATTATTGAAGAGAATCAAAAATTAAAGGAGAAAGCTTTATTACTTCACCAAGAGAACAGAGTACTGATGTCTCAACTTCAGAAAATCTCTAATACTCAGTGTTAATTAGGATTAGTTATTACTGATACAAATCCTTTATATATTAAGAAGATAATTTAAGATCTTGTCTTGTTAATTTAGCTCCTAATTATCAGTATAAAAGGGCTTTCTAAAAGTATTAGATTTTAAAATTATTCATATTTTTTCTTAATAAGAAAAAATAAGAGAGTTTAATCAACTTTACTATACCAACTTAACAGTGACAACACATGAGCACAATCAGTTCAGTTGGTACAGTTTGATCTTACAGGTGAAAAGTTATTTTATCTGCGGTAAAGGTTGGAAGTCTGAGCACAATCAAGATTCAACTGCTAAACAGTATCCGTCAAGGTTACTACTGGAGCTTATCACATTCTACAAGCGTTACCAGTATCAAGAAAAAACCACCCTTCTCTGCTATGTAATGGTAACCCTTATAACAGCTTTGTTATTTGTAACTTGGTTTGTACTCAGTCAAATAGGTAAATTAAGAAATAAAATACTAATTATTACTGAACTATCTTTTTGACAACCAAATAATTAGGGAGACAATTTTTCTAATTAACTTTATGATTTTTATTACTGTCACTCTTTAAGAACCTCTTTAATACAGGCAAGATGAAAAGAAATCCAAAGAGAAAGAAGTAAAAACTAGCTAATACAGTACTAATTAAAAGTCATAAAAGTTGAATTCAATTTCAACAAACAACTCTATGAAATTTCAAAATAAATCAAATCCTCTCCATCAATTTGTCTTGCTTCACCAGAGGGTTTGATGTAGCAGTCATATCCCGCCCAACACTCTTATAGTCATAACTACAAGCATGTATTTCCGGGTACCGGTGCGTTGGACAGTAGAAATTTCCGCAACGACAATTGTAACCTATAAGCTCAAACCCTCTTGTTACAAGTTGAACATCGGTTTTTTAGAACAACCAAATCAACACAAGAACTCGAAATTTCCATAGGATTTTATTTACAGGAGAATCTTCCTTTAACATGGCAGTCGTTGATCGTTAATCTCGCTAAATCGGCTTGCAAGTCGTCCCTGTAGCACTTCGAACACATGTTCTTCGTTAACTAACTTCCAAAGAATCCACAACCCTTCTTGCATAGTTGTGGAATCAATGATCCCAAACCACTCTCGTCGTTGTTGTTATTTGCTAAACTCATATCTTCCATTAACGTGATTCAAATATCTCTGTTAGTTTCTCTTAACCGGCTAACCTCTCTTGTTATAAATTTGATAATTAAAAAAAGCTCTAGAGCTGTGTATTTATAGCACCCTTCTATTTTATACGAGTATTAATTAGTAGTATTTCCTAGTTACACTAGAATTTCTTATACCAGCAATATTTCCTCATTAAAGAAAAAACACTTGGACGTGCATTTCTAGTTAGAGTAGGATTTGCTGATTTTAATTATGGGAATTTTTAATAAAAATGATCTCAGATTCTAGTCAGATTTCCAAAATATTGAGAACATCTAATGGGGTCGGTCGGTTGAGTCTACCGTTCTTATTCTTACGCCTTTTGTTTGTTCCATTCCGGAATGTTGGAGCCAATTCTGTTTCGGATGGTTATTAGGGTGAGCAAAACAGTCATACTCACGGATTCTATCCAGTTTAATCCGAAATTTAGAGGCTGGATATCCGATCCACAATTTGATAGATTAGATGTAGATGAATTTTTAAAATTAATTGTTTTTACGAATTAGACGTGGATGGTACATCACCTATCCGTTGGATATCTGACCCGAATTTTTTCGCCAACCTAATTTAACCTTTCTGAAGAGTGGCTCTTTGTACCACGATCCTTACACTCATTCTTCGTTTATTTTTAATCAATTCTATAAGACTGATAATGACACCGTCTATGAGCACTTGTAAGTTGTAACAATTAGCTTAGGAATTGATTTTTTTTGTATGTAAGATTTGCTACAGTCGCAACCTTTCCTTTCTCTTTTTTTACTGCATGGAGTATCTAGCTAGATCCATAAATCCATCTGTATCCATCCGGCTCATCCATTTATTCATGGGTATTAAATCTGTTGGGTAATGGATTGGACACGGGTATATTTCTAAAATCTGTCATTTTGATAGATTGGACACGGGTGGTACCAAATCTGCATCCATCCATTTTTTGCTCACCCCTAATGATTACTTACTGGATGAACACTGCTTGAGCGAAAACTAGGCCCAATAGTTTTAGTGTATACCCAACCCACCCTTACAAAAACCAAAACCAAAACCAAATGGTTGGTTATTAGGCGCAATCACTTGAATGTATAGTCCCACCCAGATCTCCCAAAAAAAAAGGATATGTCCTTCGATAATACTTTTTTTTAATATAAAAACAGGAAGACCCTAAAGTTATATATTTAGATTTTTGGTTTCATATACCTCTGGTAAATGTTTAAATGGCGTTCAAAAAGGAATTGTCTACCCAGTCATACATAAGACTGTTAGTTTACTAGCTATACTATTTCAAAAGCAGGAATCCTAGTTAAGTTTTTGACTCCTTTCATACACAAAAAGAACTTAGTGATGTTGCCTTCTTGCAGCATATACATTATGTTTTTTTGTATCTTGTTTATTTCCATCCTCGCAGCTTCAAGAACTTCCAGATTGTCGTCCTCAATTTCACCATTTCTAGGTCCATGCTTTGCGTCCATTTGATCGTCTGTGAAGCTGCTTTTTCTTTTAAGTTTCCCTGACTTGTTCCTCCAACGAAAAAAACACTTAACTCCTGAATATGTTCCTACGTAATTTGACACAGTTAGAGAAATTACGGCAGACTAATTTCCCATATTCCTAGCAATTGCACAATTTATTTTTGTGACCTGATCTCAGGGTTAATGCAGTAATTAGAATTGACTATAGTGATTTCATTCTCCTGGTTTAGGTGATGGATACTTCTCTTATTATCCTTGACTAGTCTAGTGATAACAACCTTGGTTCTACCTATGTCAAGTGTAATTTTTCTAAACACCTTATCACATATAGTTTCCAAATTTTCCATATTATTGTTGCCATAATTTTTGGCCAACTTAAATTTCCTATTTGTGTAGTATACTCTCTAAATAACCAATCATGAATCCATATATTAAAATGTAAATGTTCATTCAACACAAAAACAAGGTTTAGCCCAATGTTGATAAAGATATATAAAGTAAATTGACATTGTATAAAGATATGAGTTAGTGTTTCCCCCTTTTTCCCACACATGGGGCAAGTTTCATTTATTGTTGGTAGAATTCTTGCATTTCCTTTATTTAGTAGCAGGATATCATGTGCAAAATTCCAAACAAATGTCTTTATGCTTGGTATTGTGTTCATGTTCCATATATTGCTCCAGAACTTTTCACTCAGATTGTTTGTTGTGTGACCTCTTGTAATTATTTGGTTGTACAAATATTTTGTTGTGAACATTCCGCTTGGATGAATATCCTATTCCAAAGTATCCTTTTGATCTTTGTTAACCTTTATTTTCTACACATCCTTTCCCCATTAACTCTCCATGCCGGCCTCCAGCTTGTCAGCGTCATATTTTCAAGTTGTATCCTGATTGATTATTAGATATTTGACGAAGATAAGATCCCTTCTGACGGAATTATTTGGCTAAAAGTTGATTTTCTGATTAGGACACCACATATCTTCCCATATCCTAATCTGATCCCCACTCCCCACTATCCATCTGGTGTTATTTTTAATATGTGCCACCTCTTTGTTAATATTCTTCCAACACCATGAAGCTGACTCAGGGCGTTCTTTCTGTATGTTTAGGATTCTCTTGTTGGGGTAGTACTTAATCTCCATCATTGTTTCCTACAAAGAATCTGAGGATCTTACCAATATCCATATAATTTTTGCTAACGTTGCAATATTAAAAATCTGTAAGTTAAGGAAACACATTCCTCCCATGGCCTTTGGTTTGCAGACACTCTGCCAAGCCTTTAAATACACCACTTTGCTACCATTGTCTTGTTTTCATTAAAAAAAGTCCTTATGTATCCTGTCAAGCTTGTTAGAAATAGTTTGGAATATTAAAGCAATTCATCTTGTACATGGGCACCGTAGAGGTGCCACTATGTATTAGAGTAGATTTAGCTGCATAAGACATATTATTAGCTTTCCAATTCTGTAACTTATTTTCCACTCTTTCAATCGCAGTTTTAAAGGACCCAAACTTAAAAGTATGGGTGAAAAGAGGTGAGCCTAGGTATAGGTCATTAAGTGATATTCTACTCACTGGCAAGATGTTGATCACACTATCAATAGTGTTCCCATGAATGTTTGGGCTAAAAAAAATCCCAGACTTATCAAGGTTTATAATTTGTCCAAATATTTTATTGAAGTCATCAAAAAAATTTAGGATACTATTACTCTTAGATGTGCTTGCTTTCGAGAAGACTATCAAGTCATCTGCAAACAACAGATGGGAAATAGATGGAGCATCTGCCCCAACCTTGATACCATGGATTCTTCCAATCTCCCCGGCACTTCATATTGCTCTGGAAAGGACCTCCATGCAAATGATGAACATATAAGTAGACAATGTGTCTCTTTGTCTCAAACCCCTAGAAGGGACAAACTGTTTTCCAGGTATACCATTTACCAACACAGAAGCGGAAACAATACTGATACACTGGTTAACCAGGTTGTACCAATTTAGACTAAACCCAAGTGTTTTCATAATATTTAAAAGGAATCCCCATTCAACTCTGTCAAATGTCTTTGACATGTCGGTTTTAAGCCCAATTAGAAGATTCTTGCCTATATGAGCTCTCATTATATGAATTATCTCATGTGCAATAAGCATATTATCATATATATGCCTACCAGCTATGAAGGAAGCTTGGAAATGAGATATATCAGCTTAGGCAGGAGAGTTTTCAGTCTATTTTCCAAGTTTTAGAGATGATTTTGTAAAAATGTTGCTTAGACTTATTGGTCTATAGTCACTGGCAGACTGTGGGAACTAAATCTTAGGTATCAGAGAAATAAAGGTTGCATTAATCTTTTTTAGGATATGACCAGATAAAAAAAATCTTTTGACCATTTCAAATAGATCAGAACCCACCAAATCCCAGTTTTTTTGGAAAAATCTATGAGTAAATCATCAGGTTCAGGGGACTTATCAGGTTGCATAGAGAAAGTTACCTACTTAATTTCCTTCAAGGTAGGAATGTTGGTGAACATAGTATTCTCTTCAGAGGTGAGCACTTGGTTGAGAAAGTTTAAGTAGTTGTCATCAAAAGAAGCATTTTAAGTAGTCCCAATTCTTTGGAAGTGCTCAGTGATAGTGTTTGTACCAATGTGTCAAGATGCCCCCCTTTTGTCTTATGTCCATTTTCTTATTTCTATGGTTGGGTGTTCAAATGACTTTTTCTAAATTGAATTTGGTTGTTTTTATATTTGTTCTAATACCCCCAAAAGAATGTCTAATCCATCTTCTGATACCTTGTTTCGGGTTGTTTAACTTTTTTACCAGTTTGTAAGCATTGCTTCATGTGACATTATACTCCAAGTCTTGTTTATGATATTTATGCATGATGGTTCCTGAAGCCAAATGCTCATGACCTTGCAAGGTTTATTTTTGAGTGTTCAGAAGCCATTGTCATCAAATGTTTAATGGTAGCATGTTTGTTAGCTTCTAGAAATTCATTATTTGCTAGGGACCTATCCAGTCTAGCTTCTACCAATCCTTCATTATCTCTTCTTTTTGACTAAGTGTATATGTATCCTATGTATCCCAGATCATTTAGCATTCCTTTATCCATCAACTTCTTAATCCCATCTGCCTTTGTTCTATTAAAGTTTCCTCCCCCCTGTTTCTCATTAGAACTAAGAGTAAGATTCATGTCACCTAGCACAATCCACTCTTTAGTTTGGAAATGGATCATGCTTATGTTGTACTTCCAGAAAGCTAACTTATGGCACCATCTAGATGGCCTATAAACACATGAGACAATAATTTCCTTTCTGTTGGTGGTATTTCCTTTGTAACGATTATGTCTCTTTTAACAAACCATGATATGAATTCTTTCACCTTGTGGAAGTCAGATTCCAGACGAAATTTCCTAATGAAAACATTACTCAAGGTCTTGTGTTTATATGGTGAAATGATGGGGTTTTGGTAAGTCTCCAACTAGCAAACACCGTATTGATGAACTCCCATTGCAGTATGGTTTTGTTAGAATTTATCCACCCTATCATTGTTAGGCTCCAATATATGTTTGATTTTGGCAGGATGATACTCTTTTTCATGATGATCATTTGTGGTTCCGAATTTGGCATCGTTAGTTGTTCTTCCGGCTGATTTGTGAGTGATGTCATATCTTGTGCAAATGTTTCAGTCATGCTCCAACTAATGATAATTAAGCAAGAAAAAAAAATCATGGTATTTTTTTAAGGTTGTTTCTGTCTATTGAGATTGAGTTTGAGATTTCTCTTGGTTTTGTGATTTTGAAATGTAAGGTGTGAGAGGTTCCAATCACTTTCCTTGTATATCTTTTTTTTCCTTTTTTCCATGGGATTTTTCAAATTAGATATGCTAGGAGACTTTCTTATGTAGGAAGGATGATTTGTTAGTTTTGGGGGCTTTGAGGTGTGACTGCTGGTGTGGCTCTATTTGGTCACGTATTACTTTTTGGGTATTGCTGGCTCTGATGGATGATTGGTGTTTTTGTCTAGGATATGGCCTTGAAAGCATGGGTTTTGATGGACTTTGACATCTTGGGTTTTTCTAGGGTTCTGATGCACTAGTAGATGTTTGTTTTTACTTTTATTGTTGTAAGGTAGATGTTGGGTGTTGTTTTACTTTGAGATTTTGGTGTTGAAAAAACTTCAAAAGTGCTACTCTGTTCCACGTTTACTAGTTGACCATATCGATATGCAAGGAAGTGGGTTTCGGCCGTCCAGGAGAACCAGAACTGTGTATATATGACATTCTTCCCAACCAAATATTTCCACCTCCATTTGTGTCTCCAGGTACCCTGCAGAAAGAAAAATAAATTTTTGTGAGTGTTGGTCCAAATCGGATAGAGATTAAATCATTTGGGAACCCAGATTAAGCAGGATAGATTTGTAGTAGTTGAGTTGAAACAATTATGGCTAATTTTGTGGTGGTTACGGAAGTTCTAATGGTTTCTCCAGAATCAAAGAAGAACAATGATTAATTGATGAGATAGTGGTGACCCTTCCCTATTTTTCTCGAGTAAATATAAAGTTACATAGTTTGTAACGACGCCGCTTGAATCTCCCCTTTCACTACTATAAACTTGATGCCCTCTGATACTCCTTGCTGCCTTATTTAACCAATTTTTCTTCTTTGATTTGAGAAACATCTTGGGTGTAGATTTTTCCTTTTCCTTTTTCTTCTTCTTTAAGATACCAATCTCCCAATGGTTCGATATATCGATGGACACCATATCACCAATTAAATGAGGAATACTGTGCTTGATATGCGTTTCAAGCATCATCGATGTATTTCATTTCCCTCTCTGCACCTCCTAGCCGTGACGGTGCTGTCAACTGCTGTGTTCAAGGACGTCTCTCTGGCAACTGCAACTTGCACTCTCCAGATGATGATTTTAATTATATTGCCCACCTTGAAGCCCTTCATGAGGTAAGATCTATATATAGGGATTTTTCTGATGAGGAGGAGGATAATCATGCTGAGGTTACTCCCTTGATTGTTGGTTGAAATGTTGGTATCGAACCTCATGTTGATGTTGTTGATGATCATGGTAATGCATTTCCACCAGGGGTTGGAATTGAAGCACAGGAAGTTCTCTACTGAGCCCTATCCCCTATCAAGACGAGATGGTTCCAGATGGTCTGCATGTTGAAAATGATGTTATTCAGATAAGTAGCAGTTTGGATGGTTCTAGTGGTGTTGAGTTAAGTGGTAATGAAACTGATAGACGATCCTTTTCCTGCAGTACCAATTCCTCGTCCGACAATGCCTCCCAAACCAGCAGTGGTGAGTCTTCTGGTGGTGATTTTATTTATCACAGTGGGAATGAATCTGATGGTGGTTCTGAGGGTGGTATTGATGAAGTTGCTGAGTTTGGTGATGATGGTCTTGATGTTAATGGGAACAATCCCAATCATGTGTTCCCTGATCCTGAAATTATAGATGTTGATGGACTCTGTTTTTTTTTTTTTTTTTTTTGCAATAGAATGAATGGAAATGTCTTTTCCTTTTTTGGTGTTTCTCTCTGTACACCTTTTTGGATATACTACTGGTAGTGCCCACCAAAGAACCTAAATACATTTCTTTAAATTTTACTAGTCGCCAAATGATTTCAGACCCTTGAAAATTAGAGCAAAAACGATCAAAAAATAAATATTGCTAAACCTTGTTGAAGAAGAGTATTGAGAAAGCAAAAGAAAAAAATGAGATTAAATATCTCAAATCGCTTTCTTCCTCGTTTCTTCCTGTCAGAAAAGGAAAGACGGAGGCTTTCTCAAATCTCACTCATTATAAATACAGTTTACACCTCCCTTACAAATAACATAATATTCATTCGTTCTCTAATCAAATTTCTTAATCTTCTCAAAAGCTTTACAAAAAAAAATAAAAAATAAAAAAATCTATACTTTTCAATTTTATCTCTTCATTATCAATGCATTAGAAACCGGGAAAAAAAGGATTGTTGTCGTTGGTGGTGGAATTGGTGGCGCGTTAGCTGCTAAATCTCTTCAATCTGATGCTGATGTTGTTCTCATCGATCCGTAAGCATCTAATATATGTTCAAAATTTTCGACATACCATTTTTACTTTCATTCTTATAATTTTGTCTGATGTTTTTGGGTACTTTTGATTTGGAAATAGTAAGGAGTATTTTGAAATTACATGGGCGGGCATGAGAGCAAAAGTTGAGCCTTCAGTTGCGGAGAGGATGGTGATGAAGCACAGGGATTACTTCACAAATGGGCGTCTTGTTATGGCTTCGGCTGTCGGTGCCACAGAGATGGAAATATTAACTGCTGATGGAGAGTCGATACCATATGACTACCTTGTCATTGCTACTGGCCACAATGATTCGTTCCCCAAGATAAAAAGTGAGAGAATTGAACAATATCAAGCAGGTACTTAGCATTTTCTGTTGGATAATAATCTTCCTGTAACAGAGAAACACAAACAACAGAGAACTTGAAGATGATTAAGGGAGGGTTAGAAATAAACAACACACACACTCAAGCACAGAGAGATGAAGTCGCCTGTTCAACAGTCTGCCTTTAACTCAATATTTGCCAGGTAAACCTTCAGGAAGATGCTGCTATACCTTTTAAGTGACAAATTTGAATTCAGGATAAAATCACCTGATACCAACCCAGGTAGCAAAGCTCGTTGGCCCGTTGTGAACTTAACAGTAGATGAAAAAATAAGAATGTAAATTATTGCGCACAACAAAGTAGGAAGATGGTGAAAAGTCGTCAGGACAGTGGCTGCGACTGGGGTAAACGAAAACCTTAGTATTGTTGTTCTTTTATAGGAGAAGTAATCCTTTGAGTTTTAAAACGGTGAAAAAATTTATTTTGAAATATTAAATCCCCATTAAAACAAAACGTTAAGATTTTTAATTAAAAAATATTTATGATTTTATTTTTCATTTAATTCAAAACGGTAAAATATTTATTTTTAAGATAAACCCGTTAAATATTTGATGGGTACACGTGTGCACTCGCAGGCACTCGCAAGGCACACGCCAAGGCTCGCGCCAAGGCTCACGCCAAAACACACGTAAAAGCACACGCAAGCACCGCAAGCTCCGCAAGCCCGCGGCCTGCAGTGCTTCGGTGCGATGCACCGCACATATATGCATTTGCCCACTAGTCCATTTCCCAAGTCCATATCCAATCACTAGTTCTTTTCCTTATATAGAACGTTTGTGGTAATATGCATGAACTTCCTCCTTGGTTTGCCCAATGTGGGACAACCAAAGGTTTCTCATTCACTAAGAAGTGAAAATGGATGGCTATAATTCCACCCAAGTTTGGACTAGTGATCCTAGCACCCATCAAGTTAGTTATAGTAACAAAATTATTTTAAGTAATAAAATCTTAATTTTAGCTTAAACCATTTTTATTTCCAACAATCCCCCACATGAATGACGAAACCGAAAAATAGGAAAATCGAAAAAAACGAGAAATACCTCTTAAGCAATAGGTGACCATTTGGAATTGAACCTTTGCTTAGTGAGAAACACCGGAACTACTTGATGGTCAGTGAACGTGATGTCTTGAACTGCCATCGTTTAGTGTAATTCTTCAATAACTCCTTACGCGAGATATCTCTTAAAGTGCTGTTAAGTTCACGCCGTTGTGTCCGTTTTGGCCCTGGACGTATCCCGTTTCTCAGAATACTCTAGAGAATCAGCTCAGTTCTCATAGGAAGCGACCCACTTCCTCATTCAGATAGGTGAGTTCTATCAAGAGTGTTAACTGCTACACCCCATTTCAATCTTAAATTGAAACTATAGAACTCATTAAGACTTTACTCAAAGTCATCCTCACTTGCAGTCATACTATCACGTCTACATCATAGGGAAGTGACAGAGAAATTAATTCTCTGATAGTGTTTAATTTTTACCCGCCACAAATTAGTTGTCTCATTCAAAACCTTGATCTTGGGATCTCCAGTCAGCAAGGTTGAGTATCCTTCATGGCAAGTTTTAATTGATGAGCTTAAGTCCCATCCCCCTCGAGGCATTACTAACTATCTCCTTGGACAAGCCTTTCGTCAAAGGGTCCGCGATATTCTCCTTAGACCTCACAAAGTCAACAGAAATAACGCCAGTTGAGATTAGTTGTTTTAGAGAATTATGTCTTCTCCTTATATGAATAGATTTTCCATTATAGTTGCTGTTTTTAGCATTAGCTATTGCAGCTTGATTATCACAATGTATAGATATAGCTGGCACAGGCCTATGCCAGAGAGGAATGTCTTCTAAAAAGCATCTTAGCCAAGCATCTTCCTCTCCTGCTTTATCTAACGCTATAAACTCGGATTCCATAATGGATCGAGCGATACAGGTCTGTTTGGAACTCTTCCAAGACACTGCTCCACAGCCTAGAGTGAAAACGTATCCACTCGTAGACTTAGAATCCTCTGAGTCTGCTATCCAGTTTGCATCACAGTATCCTTCCAGAACAGCAGGGTATCTCTCATAACTCAACCGAAAATTTAAAGTGTATTTAAGATACCTCAGCAGTCTGAAAAGTGCATCCCAATGCTCTTGTCCTGGATTACAGGTATATCTACTTAGTCTACTCACTGCATAGGCAATGTCTGGTCTCCTGCAGTTCATTAATTACATCAGACTTCCTATGACACGTGAATATTCAAGTTGCGAGACTCCATTGCCTTTGTTTTTCTTGAGTCTACAAGAAGGGTCAAAAGGAGTACTTGCAGGTTTACTATCAAACTGATTAAATTTCTTCAGAACTGACTCAACATAATGAGATTGACTGAGACTGAAACCATTAGACTCCTTTCTAATTTTCATCCCTAGGATTACATCAGCAGGACCTAAGTCTTTCATGTCAAAGTTTCATTCAACATGTTCTTAGTGGAATTAGTGATTTCTAAGGTTGTACCTAGTATAAGCATATCATCAACATACAGGCATATCATCACACAAGCATCGTTGACAGATTTAGTGTAAACACATATGTTAGCTTCATTTATTTTAAAACCACTAGAGAACATTACATGATCAAATTTTTCATGCCATTGTTTAGGTGCTTGTTTCAAGCCATATAAAGACTTTTTAAGTCTACACACCTTCTTTTCATAACCCTTCACCACAAAGCCCTCGGGTTGATCCATATAAATTTCTTCATCTAATTCACCATTTAGAAACGCAGTTTTTACATCCATTTGTTGTATCTCTAGATTATGGATTGCAGCAATTGCAATTAGCAACCTAATTGAAGTAATTCTAGTGACAGGTGAATAAGTGTCGAAGAAATCTACACCTTCTATTTGTTTATAGCCTTTAGCTACAAGTCTAGCTTTATATTTTTCCACGGTTCCATCAACCTTACTTTTCTTTTAAAAATCCATTTACAACCTATGGTTTTGCACCCTGGAGGTAAATCTACTATTTCCCAGGTTTCATTCTGAACAATAGAATCCATCTCACTAATAGTGGATTCTTTCCACCATGGAGCTTCAGACGAAGTCATGGCCTATTTATAGGTTTGTGGATCAGTTTCAACTAAACAGGTAATGAAGTCTGGACCAAAAGATTTTTCTAATCTAGGTCTTTTGCTTCTTCTTGGCTCATAAACAGGTCATCTTCTTCTACCGGTAATGAATGGCTAGAAGAAGGGACATCTAGAGGATCTACACGTATCACGCGAGATTCAGTTTTCATTGGAAAAATATTTTCAAAAAACGAAGCATCTCTAGATTCCAAAATGGTGTTCACACCAATTTTCGAGTTATGGGAACTCACAACCATAAATCTATAAGCAGTGGTGCGCTCGGGATATCCTAGAAAGACACAATCAACGGTTTTAGGTCCTATTTTAGTCCTCTTAGGTGGAGGAATAGAGACCTTGGCTAAACACCCCCACACTTTGAGGTATCCATAAGAGGTTTGTTTGCCTTTCCATAATTCATACGATGATTTTTCTGTTCCTTTAAGGGGCACTCTGTTTAGGATATAGCAAGCTGAGAGGACGGCCTCCCCCCACAAGTTCGCCGGTAGTCCTGAACTGATTAACATGGCATTCATCATCTCCTTAAGGGTTCGGTTTTTCCGTTCAGCCACACCATTAGATTGTGGTGAATAAGGAGGAGTTACCTTATGAATAATGCCATGTTGTGCACAAAAGTCTCCTATAGGAGTTACGTATTCACCCCCACGATCAGACCTAACAGTTTTAATGGTGGTATTCATCTGGTTTTCTACATCTAATTTATATAATTTAAATGCTTCAAGAGCATCATCTTTTCCCTTAAGCAAGTAGATATGACAGTATCTAGTACAGTCATCTATGAAGGTAACAAACCATTTTTTTCCACCTCTGGTTTGGATTGATTTCATATCAACTAAGTCAGTGTGAATTAACTCTAAGGGATTAGAAACTCTGTGGACATTTTTCTGAAAAGGCTTCTTCGTATATTTTGATTCTACATTTATGTTCATATTCCAAATTTAATTTTGGAATGCAGCCAGATTTTGCCAATTTGTTCATTGAATTATAATTTACATGACCAAGTCTACCATGCCAGATATTCAATGAGACAACAACATAAGAATAATCAACTTTATTAATTTCAGTAGAGATTACAGATAATTTGTAAAGGCCCTCAGCCTTATAGCCCTTTCCCACAAAGTCCATACCCTTAGTGATAATCACTTTCCAGACTCAAAAATAATTTTAAAGCCCTTGTCATCTAGCACACCACTTGAAACGAGATTCTTGCAGATGTCTGGTACATGTAACACTTCATTCAATGTGAGGATTTTCCCAGAAGAAAGCTTCAGCGAAACTTTTCCTTTTCCTGCAACTTGTGCTGCAGAAGAATTACCCATATAGAGTTTTTCTCCCTCTCCTACTGTCTGGTAGGAGGTGAACATATCCTTGCTTCCGCAGACATGTTTGGTAGCTCCAGAGTCTACCCACCAGTCCCTCACATTGGTAACTAAATTCACGTCAAACACCGTGCCAGAAAATTTATTTTTACTACTTTCAGCTAGGTTTACATTTTGTTTCTTAAAATTCGCATCTTTGCGTTTTCTACAATGCATTGCCATATGGCCAGACACACCACAGACATAACAAGCTCCCTTAATCTTACCAATAGCAGACTTTGGTTTTTGAAATTTACCTTTTCCTTGAGGGCCAGGCTTGCGCTTGTTGTGGTCCAGACTGAGAGTGGCAAACTTGTGTTCGATCACATGAGCTTTGTTTGACATGTCTCTTGCAGAAGAAACATTCTTGTCCTTTGAACACAACAATTCTTCAACTTGGATTTTCTTGCCCAATTCTATCATAGTAATCTCACCAGTTTCATGCCTTAGTCTTCTCTTGTACTCGGCCCATGAACTTGGTAATTTTTTAATCACAGCAGAAACTTGAAAGGTCTCAGAGATTTCCATTCCTTCAGCAATGATTTCATTTATTATTTTTTGCAACTCCAGAAACTGATCAACTACAGACTTGTCATTCATCATCTTGTATTGCAAAAGGCGTGCAACCAGGAATTTTTTTACTTCCTGCAGTTTCTGCTACATATTTTTCTTGCAGTGCAGTCCATAAATTTAAAGCAGTAAAATTCTCTTTAGCATTATTAAAATCATACAGAGAGTCTTCAAGGCAATTTAAAATATGATTTTTTGCTAAATAATTATTTCTCGTCCAAGTATTTTTTTCCTTGGATGATTCAGGAGTATCCAGAGCTTTGTCATACGGTTTCAATACTACTTCATCAAGCATGTGGAAACTCAGGAAAAAGAGCATCTTCGATTGCCATCTCTTAAAATCCTTACCAGAAAACTTCTGAGGTCTCTCAACATCAGTCTTTGCCATTGTTACAGAAGATTTGTTGATTGCACAGATATTGAGTTAAGATTGTTGGATAATAATCTTCCTGTAACAGAGAAACACAAACAACAGAGAACTTGAAGATGATTAAGGGAGGGTTAGAAATAAACAACACACACACTCAAGCACAGAGAGGTGAAGTCGCCTGTTCAACAGACTGCCCTTAACTCAATATTTGCCAGGTACACCTTCAGGAAGATGCTGCTATACCTTTTAAGTGACAAATTTGAATTCATGATAAAATCACCTGATACCAACCCAGGTAGCAAAGCTCGTTGGCCCGTTGTGAACTTAACAGTAGATGACAAAATAAGAATGTAAACTATTGCGCACAACAAAGCAGGAAGATGGTGAAAAGTCATCAGGACAGTGGCTGCGACTGGGGTAAACAAAAACCTTAGTATTGTTGTTCTTTCATAATTAAAAAATATTTATGATTTTATTTTTCATTTAATTCAAACGGTAAAATATTTATTTTTTAAGATAAACCCGTTGAATATTTGATGGGTACACGTGTGCACTCGCAAGGCACACGCCAAGGGTCACGCCAAAACACACGCAAGCTCCGCAAGCCCGCAAGCTCGCGGCCTGATCGAAGCACCGCACATGTATGCATTTGCCCACTAGTCCATTTCCCAAGTCCATATCCAATCCACTAGTTCTTTTCCTTATATAGAACGTTTGTGGTAATATGCATGAACTTCCTCCTTGGTTTGCCCAATGTGGGACAACCAAAGGTATCTCATTCACTAAAAAGTGAAAATGGATGGCTATAATTCCACCCAAGTTTGGACTAGTGATCCTAGCACCCATCAAGTTAATTATAGTAACAAAACTATTTTAAATAATAAAATCTTAATTTTAGTTTAAATCATTTTTATTTCCAACATTTTCATTACAAAACCCTTTGATTATAACTGATCTAATCATGAATTTACATATAGAGTCTTCAAATTGAAGTCGATTTCAATCCTTTTTTTATATGACAGAGTACAACAAGTTAGAGTCAGCAGATTCAATTTTAATCATTGGGGGAGGGCCAAGTGGAGTTGAACTTGCTGGGGAGCTTGCTGTTGATTTTCCTGGGAATAAAGTGACTTTGGTTCACAGTAGGCAGAGGTTGTTAGATTTCGTTGGACCAAAGGCTTCTAAGAAGGCTTTAAATTGGTTAATTTCAAGGAAAGACTCAGTATTTTAAGAGGCTCTAGATGCTCAAGGAAGGGTGAAGGGTCACAAAAATGTTTTTGCTATTGGAGATATTACTGACATTCCGGTATAAGTTAAAACTTTACCTGTCAATTTATTATCATGAATATAGAAGTTCCATTAACTTAATCATGATCTTCTTCAAATTGAACAGGAAATGAAACAAGGGTACCTGGCACAGGAGCATGCTCTATTAACAGCTAAGAACATCAAGTTGTTGATGGATGGAGGAAAAGAAAGTAAGTTGAGAAGTTACAAAGCTGGTTCAGATATGGCACTTATTTCCTTAGGTAGAAGAGAGGCTTTGGCTCAGTTCCCTTTTGCCACTCTTATTGGATGCTTTCCTGGATTAATCAAATCCAAAGGTTTGTTTACTGGGAAGACAAGGAAGAAAATGGGGGTTTGATCTTCATAAGATTTCTGTACATTATGAAGTTGATTCATGTTTTTTTTTATCGCTTCTGCATTTTATTGGGTATCTTGAGAATAGTGTGGTCATTTTTTATTTTAAATTTTCAGTCGGGCCTGAAATGAGAGTTGTTTGTTGTATTGTGGTTGGAAGAGCTGTGAGATTTTTATAAATAATCAGTGTTGTATTGTGGTTGTAAGAGCTGTGACTGTGAGGTTTATATATTAATCAGTGCAAATTGTGAATTTGGTGGCATTTGGGTTTAACTCAGGAACAACACTGCTGGAAAAGCATAGGGCCTGAAGAAAACAAGTGCTTTTGAGATAAAACTCAAAACCACTAACTTCTACTATTAGTTTAAGGTTTCACTAAATTTGGTCAAAGATGAAAGCACCAAAAATAGTAGAGTATGTATGACCTTTCTCAAAGACAAACATTTTAAAAGTTGAAGATTTGAAATAGCTGTCAACCAGTTAAAGTAGAAAAGCTAAAATTCTATGCATAATATTATACACTTTGTAGAATGGCTGGGAAAAAATTAAGTTTTTGTTACGGTTGTGTGTGGAGTCTGGTAGTGCACGATCCGATTTTGCATTCAATTAAAGCTGATTGTCGGCCCGTTGAAAAATTAAATAATTTTTTTTTGAGAGGATTGTTTATGTTTACTCTCGGGTCCGGTTCGCTGCCCTGAACTAAATTTTTCGCAGTCTCTATATATAGAGAGTTGCTCTATCTAGGGTTTGTATCTTATTATTATTATCATCGTTGTATTCCTCTGGAACTTTGTTTTTGAGATCAAAGTGAAAACCGCAGACGCTCCTTAGACGTAGTCTAAATTGGGTGAACCAAGTAAATCTTGTGTGTTCTTGTTTTTCGTTTTGTTTTCTTTATAGCATCGATCCTAACAGTTTTTGCTCTACACCGTCACTATGAGATAGGCACTATCATTTGAAAATTTTCCCTCTCTTCATGTGATGATCTTCTTCTGCATCAAATTTATTCAAGTGTGTTCAATCATCTCTAGTTGGTTTTGGTTACAATCTTTTCATGTGATGATCTACTTTTTTTTTTTTAGAATCAAATGCTAACCAGTAAAGTTGCCGGTGGTGGCTGATGGTTAGACCCAAATTTGACAATGCTTTTCAAAATGTCACTAGGCTCAGCTCAGGTTCACAACATTAAGACAGACATGACAGCTGGAAAAGGAAATCACAAGGCGGACTCAGCCGCGGAAATAGCTGCATAAATTGTTCTATGACCACCTGAGAAACTTCCTACTTGCAAATTTTACATAAACTACAAACCATTCTTGTACTCAAAGTCAAGTGGTTATGAGGTTAATTAATAAAGTATCTTGATAAGTGTATTATTAGTCGATTGTCAGGAGGCCCTATATATGGTGATGTGTGGGTAGTAAATCATCTCGCCACTTGTAAGCATCACAGAGCACAAATATAAAAGGGCTAGCTTTGTGAAAAGCACCGAATACTCTTTCAGGTAACATCGAGATATCCGCCCACTGTGTAAGATTATGACACGTGGAAAGCACTAGAGACGAATCAACAGTCAAATTTGAATTAGGAAGTTCGGCATTTAATGCACGAACAGAAGGGTCAGATCAGCAGTCCACAGTCTGATGGGACAGGTGGCTAGATACAATTCAACGAAGCACATACTGATGGCGACATGCGAGAATAACTTGGCGAATTGACCAGCGAAGACTAATACTAGCGAAGATGATCCCCTCAACAAGAAAGCTACAATAGAGATTACCTGCAAAGATATCTGGCGAGCGAAGTAAGATGTTTCCCACTTTTGTAATTTGCCTATAAATAGGGTTGAAAACAATGTAGAAAGGGTTGAACAATTCTGAGAGAGAACAACTAAGAGTTATCTTGTACTATACTGAAGAGCTTGTAAACATCATCTTTCCATTGTAAAATCACTCCCGTGGACGTAGGTTTTAACACCAAACCACGTAAATCGCTTGTGCTATTACATTCGGTTCATTCGTATGTGAGTTTTGACATTAAAACTTGACCATTACCTCTGATAGTAACTTAGGATTGTGACTTGGGTATGTTGTAGGATTTCCTGCAACTATATTTTGGCACTAGAAACAGGGATTGAATACAAAGACTAGAAGATTTACCCTACCGGCTCTTGAGAAGGAAGTTTAGGTCTTGAGTTCTTTGTGATTTTTATTTGAAAAAAAGAGTTAGATGTTGATTTTCCTAAAAAAGAGATTATATATCCGAGTTTCTAAGAGAAAGTCTCTAGAAAAACATAAATTTAGATGAAGACGACTCATAAGTATATTCGGTTTGGAGTATAAAAACGCAGATTTTGTTTTAATATTTTAAATTTTTTGGACTTTGGATATTAAAGAGATCAGTTATTTATTTTCAAACTCGTGTCTTCAACACCCTAAAAATTCTTACGCCAAGGAGTACTACTTTGGCCCTGTGACCTCGCCGCCGAAGTAAGTGGACATAAATAATACACTACTTTGGCCACGAGTAAACCCTGACCAACAAAGTCACTCGGGGCTTAGTTATAACGAATGAAGAAAAAATTAATTGTCATGGCTAGAATAAAATTAAATTAAAAGACAAATCATTACTTAAAATATTGGCATCTCATTAAAACATGTACAAAATTCTAAACAAAATATCAGTTAGTGCCCCCAAGATTGGGAGTGCCCATTCGTCAAAAAAGAGTATTTTCATTTGCAAACAAATAGGGAAAAAAGAAGATGCAGTGGAGAGAGAAAAAAATCAATGAAAGATAGGACTAGGAGGAATCAGATTATTTAATCGAAAGAGCTTACTAACTAAGGCTTTTTAGACTTGTTCTCCTAACTCAAATGCCACGCAGTGGTAGAACTTGGTGCCCCGGGTGAGAACTTGAAAGCAAGAGGGAGTAGGATTGAGGGATGACGCTTTTGACGATCTGAGGATACCAATTTACTTTCTTTGCCCGAGACTTGTAAGGTAAAGAATGTGAAATCCTCTATCAAACATGATGGAAAGAGAATCACGCCATGAACAGAATTGTACTTATTGGCTAGCTCTAGACGATAGAAAAATGTGAGGTAAGTTATTTCCTTCGCATTCTTAGTTGTTGAATCAAGCCCTCATTCGAGGTAGTTAAGAGGAAAGGAGAGATCTTTGGAGGATAGATTCAAGGAACTTCGCCACGAGGAGTTGCATCATCTCCACCTTGGCTAGCAGAGGCACCGTTGTATCATTCGAATGAGGAATTTCTTCATTGGCCTGATAGACGCCACCTGTTGAATAAACTTAAAATTTATTCTTAGTGGGTCTTAAATTTAGAAGTTAATGGAGAAAATGAAACGTCAAGAGTCTTTTTAGATGAAAGACCAATGGGTGATACCTCTCTTTAATAGAATTTATTGGTCTTCAGTTCCTTTTTGTTTAGTGCCTATATAAAGGCAAGTTGATCCCCTTTGATGTATAACTCAGAGAGTAATATACAAAAGTTAAATACTCTAGTGGATTTGATTTGAGTTATCAAATTGGTATCAGAGCGAATTGCGAATATGACGGGTCAAATGTCGCTACCACGACTAACGAAGGGGAATTATGAGAATTGGAACATTCAAATGAAAGCTCTTCTCGGATCTCAAGATTTGTGGGAGATGGTCAAAGAAGGTTTCGAAGAACCAACAAATACCATGGGATATACGGCGGCTCAAAACAAGGCGTTGAAAGAGACACGATCGAAGGATAACGCGGCACTATACATGATGTTCCGAGTCGTTGAAGAGTCAGGCTTTGAGAAGATTGCCGGTGCAACTACTTCAAAAGAAGCGTGAGACATTTTGGAAAAAATGTTCAAAGGAGCCGACCGAGTTAAGCAAGTGCATCTCCAAACTCTTCGTGGCGAGTTTGAGAGCATGAAGATGAAGGATTCGGAAGTTGTATCTGACTATATCACGCGTGTACAAGCCGTGGTAAACCAACTTATTCGTAATGATGAAGCGATAACCGATGCACGAGTTGTGGAGAAGATTTTGAGATCTTTAACCGACAATTTTGAGAATATTGTGTGCGCAATAGAAGAGTCAAAGGACCTTGTGACCTTACAGTCGACGAGCTTGCCGGTTCTCTCGAGGCACACGAACAACGTAAGAAGAAAAAAAAAGAGGAGACACTAGATCTAGCACTTCAAACCAAGGCAACAATTAAAGAAGAAAAGGTACTTTACTCTAAAAATTTCCGAGGTAGAGGGCGTAGCCGTGGAAGCCGTGGAAATGGTCGCAGCAGTGTGAAGGGTACTATAAGGAGGAGGAACAGTCGAGTCAACCAAACTGGCGTGGAAGAGAACACGGTCGAAGAAGAGGCGGCCGATCGAACTATTCCAACATCGAGTGCTACAAGTGTCACAAGTATGGTGGTCACTACGCGAAAGATTGCTACTCCGACAAATGTTATAATTGTGGTAAAATAGGGCATCTTGCAAAAGATTGTCGAGCCGATAAAAAGGTGGAAGAAACAACTAGCCTGGCCTTGGAAGTTGAAGAGAATGAGGGTTTTCTCTTGATGGATCAAAATGAAGACAACATCAACAATGACACTCTGTGGTATCTCGACTCGGGGGAAAACAACCATATGTGCGGTCACAAGTACTTATTCAAAAAGATGCAAAAGATTGAAGAGGTCATGTGTCGTTTGGAGATGCATCAAAGGTGGAGGTCAAAGGCCAAGGTACAATTTGTTACTTAAAAAAGGATGGCTTGATAGGGTCGATGCAAAATGTTTATTACGTACCATATCTCAAGAACAACATTTTGAGTTTGGGGCAACTCACGGAGAAAGGTTACTCGGTACTCTTAGAAGACCAGGTACTACACTTGAAGGATAAGTAAGGGCGTTTGGTTGCTCGGGTCGAGATGGGAAGGAATCAGATGTACAAACTGAATTTGAGAAGCGTGCGAGAATTGTTTTTGCGAGTCAACGTAGAAAACAAGGCGTCGCTGTGGCATTTCTGTTTTGGTCACCTACATCATGGGGGTCTAAAAAAGTTAGCAAAGAAGAACATGATGCACGGGCTGTCGGACATGGACTATGATGGCAAATTTTGTGAAGAATGTGTGCTTGGCAAGCAAACGAGAACCTCGTTTCAAAAGAAGGCAGATTATCGAACTAAACATATTCTCGAATTGATTCATACCGACATATGTGGACCAATCACCCCTGAATCTTTCAGCGGTAAAAGGTACTTCATTTCCTTTATCGATGATTTCTCACGGAAAACTTGGGTTTATTTTTTGAAAGAAAAATCCGAGGCATTCGAGGTGTTCAAAAATTTCAAAGTGATGGTGGAGAAGGAAACTAGTAAACATATCAAAGCCATACGATCTGATAGAGGTGGCGAGTATACTTCGACGGCTTTCATGGAGTATTACAAGGGGAAAGGCATAAGGATATTTCTAACCGCACCATACTCTCCTCAACAAAACGGTATGGCCGAGAGGAAGAATCAGACTATTCTCGACATGGTTCGATCAATGCTCAAGAGCAAGAAAATTCCAAAAGAATTCTGGGCAGAACCCGTGCAGTGTGCTATCTATGTACAAAATCGATGTCCACATATGAAGTTAGATGATCAAACACCACAAGACGCATGGAGCGTACAAAAGCCGACAATTTCTCATCTCAAAGTGTTCGGTAGTATGGCTTATGCACACGTACCGGATCAACGAAGAACATAGCTTGAAGACAAAAGCAAAAGGTACATTTTTATTGGGTATGATGAGAAGACAAAAGGGTACAAGTTACTCGACCCGACAAGCAAGAAGGTGATGGTAAGTCGTGATGAGCGAGTAAACGAAGCAAGTGAATGGGACTGGAACAATTCGACATAAGTTAACATCAAAGTTGGAGAATCATCCGTCGTTGCATCAACAAGCAAACAACAAGACTCTGAAACTACCGATGATGAAGATGGACCACTACAATCCAAAACGCGAAGTTTGCAAGATTTGTATGATTCAACAAACGAGGTACACCTTGTATGTCCTTTGGAAGATGCTGAAATATCAACTTTGAAGAGGCGGTGCGAGACAAGAAGTGGCAAACTGCTATGAACGAGGAAATTAAGGCGATTGACCGCAACAACACATGGGAGCTAGCAGAATTGCCGAAAGGAAGTCAACCTATTGGTGTGAAGTGGGTGTTCAAGAAAAATATGAATGCTCAAGGCGAGATAGAACGGTACAAGGCGCGAATTGTTGCGAAAGGATACAGGAAAAAGGCAGGAATAGACTATGACGAGGTATTTGCTCCTGTTGTAAGAATGGAGACAATCCGATTACTCATTTCACAAGCTGCTCAATTCAAATGGCCGATATTTCAAATGGATGTCAAATCGGCATTCTTGAATGGTATGCTCGAAGAAGATGTCTACATCGAACAACCACCCGGGTATATAAAAGTCGGAGAAGAGAAGAAGGTGCTAAAATTGAAGAAGGCGCTTTACGGGTTGAAGCAAGCACCACGGACATGGAATACACGTATCGATTCATATTTCAAGGAGAACGGGTTCAAGCAATGTCCCTATGAGGATGCTCTTTACGTAAAGAAGAATGGAGGTAATGTGTTATTTGTTGCTCTTTATGTTGATGATCTTATTTTTATGGGAAACAATGATGAGATGATAGAAGAGTTTAAAGGCACAATGACATGGGAATTTGAGATGACAAATTTGGGATATATGAAGTTTTTTATTGGTTTGGAGGTTAGACAAATAGAGACAGGTATTTTTGTATCACAAGAGACTTATGCAAAAGAGATTTTGAAGAAGTACAAGATGGCAAATTGCAATCCTGTTTCAGCACCAATGGAACCAGGTGAAAAACTCTCGATGTTCGATGGAGGAGAACGTGTCGATGCTAGTAAATATCGGAGTTTAATAGGAAGTCTTAGCTATCTCACATGCACAAGACCAAATCTTTCATTAAGTGTCGGCATTGTAAGTTGGTTCATGGAGGAGCCGGTTTATTCACATTGGAAGGAGTTGAAGCGAATCCTACGGTACATCTAAGGGTGTCACTCGGGTTGTTCTACTCAAAAGAAGAAGATTACAAGTTGGTTGGTTACTCCGACAGTGATTGGTGTGGAGATATAGACAACCGGAAAAGTATCGCGGGATATGTGTTCTTTATGGGAGATACTGCATTTACTTGGCTTTCAAAGAAGCAACCGATCGTGACACTCTCAACTTGTGAAGCTGAATATGTTGCAGCTTCTTGGTGTGTATGTCATGCTATATGGCTTAGAAAATTATTGAGCAAGATGGAGCTAAAGAAACAAGGTGCAATCGTGATTCAAGTTGAATCATGAAAAGAAGCAATTGAGTTAGCAAAGAATCCAGTAAACCATGAAAGAAGCAAACACATCGATGTTCGTTTCACTTTATCCGAGATCATGTTAAGGAAGAAAGTGTAGAATTGGTGCATGTGGCAAGTCAGGATCAAGTTGCGGATATCTTCACAAAACCGCTACCGAAAGTATTTTTTGACAAATTCAAGAAGATGATCGGCATGATGGATGATAGAAGCATTTAAGTTTACGGGGGAGTTTTGTTGAATAAACTTAAAAGCTATTCTTAGTGGGTCTTAAATTTAGAAGTTAATGGAGAAAATAAAATATTAAGAGTCTTTGTAGCTGAAAGGCCAACGGGTGATACCTCTGTTTAATAGAATTTATTGGTCTTTAATTACTTTTTGTTTACTTCCTATATAAAGGCATGTTGATCCCTTTTGATGTATAACTCAGAGAGTAATATACAAAAGTTAAATACTCCAGTGGATTTGATTTGAGTTATCACCACCTCCATGAGCTTTTTCGTCAAAATCTTCGTCATCCTCCCCATCTTCGGGATCTTCGTTAGGATACTCCAAATTAACTTTGGGAAGATTTTTCTTTTCGCATAGGTCATTTAAAAATTTCTGACAAGTACCTATCACTGAAACTTGAGCGTTTTTTCGTATATGCTTGATCGCAACCTTGGTCTCCTTCTCATACTAGTCAAAATCATGGTCCAGCTTCGTCAGCTAACCAGCGTAATCATCTCTGTCAGTTTCTGCTTGAGCCAGTTTTCCCCGAAATATCTCAAGTTCCTTATTCAAATGAAAAAAAAAACAAAAGGGTAAGTTATGCAGTACATACGAATATAAGTAAAGATATGAAACAACAGTCTGTGGCGGCGACTTTCTTTCTGCGAAATAATAAGCTTAAGAGTTTCTTTAAGATCATCTTGCTCGCTCGTCCGTTTAGCCACATCGCAGTACGTTTCGGATAGATGATTTAAAACCTTGTCAGATGATTGGCCAACTTTTCCTTTATAACTGGCAATGGTCTTGTCTTTCTCTTTTAACTGGCTCGTAAGACTCTCATTATCCTTCACGAGCATTCTGTTGGATTTCACAAGTTTACCATTTTCTATCCGAACGGCATCACGATCAGCCTGTGCCTTACGAAGACCTGTCTGCATTGTGCGAAGCTTTGCACCTATTTATCTTTTCTGGTGAGAATCTTCTTTTTCTCTACTCGCAAGTCTTGTATTTCTCTTTCCAGTCGAACGATAGTGGTTTGTTGATGATGACACTTGTCCGAGCACGAATTTAATAATTTTTGAGATTCTACAAGTTCACGAAGCAACTCAGTCTTTGGTTCATCAAGGGTGAGATTCAGCTCATCCACATTCTCCATCTCTCGAGTTAGGTGGTACATACGCAGGCTGAACTCTTCGTTCTGTGCATCCTCAATTTCATGTTCGGTTATACATTGTTCGTTAGTCATCTATCGTTTCCGGCGTCGTTCTTTGGTTTGGAATAAACCTAGGTATTAAGATACAAAAGGGAAAAGAAGGGGCAAAGAGAAGAGAGAAAGATCTAGCATTTACCACGCAGTTCATTATTTCGACGCCTCAAAGAATTATCATCCTTCTTTTTCGAGGCAAAATCCGTCTTCAGCTTCGAATTCTCTTTTTTCAGCTGTGAATTCTCCTTTGTCAGTTGCGAATTCTTTTTTTTTTCAGCTGCGAATTCTCCTCCTACAACCTTAGACGATCTATCTCAGCGAGGCAAGATTCTTCGAGGAAAGCGAGCCTGCGATTGTACTCATGCAAAGTTCGCGCATTGGGTAAAAAACACAAGTAAATTGTAAGATTTCAAAGATAAATCAATAATGCGATGATTTTGTTGGAATCTTGCAACAATGAACAACAACGTTAGATGTATCAGAATAATATATATAAAGAACTGAATTGAAAACCAACTCTACCACGGACAACTACGAGGGAAGAATCACAGGTTCAACAAGTTGTCCTTAACACATTAGTTCGCGGGTATACTCATGAAGAGCAATGCTAAACCCCAACGTGCGAAGATGTGTCCAGGATAAGACTGCCCGATATAGCTTGTATTAGCACAATACAAACTACCCACTCTTGAACTTAGCAACAGGGAAGAAAAGGAATTAATCAATCAAAAACGTTTTTTTATGGATCCCCTTTAAATCTGAAAACCGTTTTATATTTATAGAGAAAAGATTAGGGTTCTGGAAACCTTTAGGGTTTAGGATTTCTTGTAAAATAATGGATCATGGATGATGTCTAATTCGTAGGCCCAATACATAGGTAGCCCATTACATAAGTTAGCTCATGTATTATTTGCCCACCCCATTCCACCCATAGTGGAATCCTTCTCTAGAATACCCAATTATGGGACTAAATTAAAGAGTTTCATTCACTCAAGGAAATGAGTGAGTATCCAAGACCAAAATTAATTTAGTTTGAAACTCATTTTCTCCAACAATCCCCCACATGAATGAAATCTCGGTAAAAACAAAAAAAATCAGAATGCGGAAAATACCATATAGGCAAAGGTGTCCATGAGGTCTTGAACCTTTACTTAGTGAGAAGTTACCGAAACTACTTGCTAGAGACAGTGAACGCGATGTCTTGAACTGCTAGTGTTTGATGCAATTTACGATAACAGCCACGCATGATATTCTCCTGGCGTTGCTAAGTTCGTGCCGTTGTGTCCATTTTGGCCCTGGACGTATCCCGTTTCTCAGAATGCTCTAAAGAATTCGCTCAAATTCTTATAGGAAGCGGCCCACTTCCTCATTCAGATAGGTGAGTTCTATTAAGAGTGTTACTGCTACACCCCACTTCAATCTAAAATTGAAACTATAAAACTCATTAAGACTTCTTAAAAGTCATCCTTCACATGCAGTCACACTATCACAACAATGCACCATAGGGAGGGACAGAGAATGTAATTCTCTTGATAGTGCATACCTTTAATTACCACAAATTAGTTGTCTCATTGAACCTTGATCTTGGGATCTCCAGTCACTAAGGTTGAGTGTCCTTCATGGCAATTTTATTTCTTGAGCTTAAGTCCCACCCCCTCGATGCAATAACAAACTATCTCTCTAGATTATCCTTTCGTCAAAGGATCCACTGATTTTTCTCTTGACTTTACTAAGTCTACAAAAATCACTTCATTAGAGAGTAGTTGTCTTACCGAATTAGCCGCCTTCTCTGAGTTTGTCTAGACTTTTCCATTGCTCATTTACTTTAGACCCACATAGTCAATTGAGTTTCAGCAATGGTGGCCACAGGCTTCGGTCACAGAGGAATGCCTTCCAAAAAAAGGATTTATCCATTCAGCTTCCTCTCATGCTTTAAATTAAGCGAGCGAACTCTGATTTCATCTCTGTCGAATTCCTCATGTTTGTTGGAGAATTTCCAACTACTGATACAACTTAAGAGGGCACACATATAGGCTAAGACTCTTCAAAGCCTCAAGTACTGCAAATTTCTGATGTGATCATCCCAATAATTCTTCTGGGATCACAAATGTATTTGTACACCGAATGCACTGCACATTCACAACACACATTAAACGTATCGAGTTTGACAAAGACTAGTTCCGTCAGAATTTCTTCTGGTTCCAGTGATCCCTTAGATCATGCATGTCTACAACAATTTAATCTTTTAATCAAATCACATACATCACATGTTTCCAGTAGTTGTAAAGCATATAAAGGCATACACAAGATACATGTACTACTTACTAGTACATCCATTATATCTTCCTCAAAAGATTAATGCCATATATATATATATCACATATTTGAAATTAAATATGTACCTCAAGTATCCCAATTTTCTGGTCCTGTGATCAGCGCAACCCTGTAATTATCTAGATAATCTGGGAAAAATGCACCCTTATTTTACAACACACATTTGACAGAAACTATATCATCAAAATTTTATGTTGGTTCTTTCTGATCCTTTAGACCACTTCAGCAACATATTAGTTTCCTGTCAAACTTTAAACAACCAAAAAATGTTAGTAGTTGTAAAATACGTAACAGGGACATGCTTAACATACGCACTGATTTGCTAAAGAATCCGACTCTTCACACCTTAGACCCCCACAATTGAGGTCTACAGGTTAGGGAACATATAAGTCTAGGGTCTTCTATGAATTTGCTTGAGAAATCAAACAAATACTTGTTTCCATCTTACACCCCCACAATTGAGGTGTAAGGTCCCCAAACTAATGTCTCGCTAAGCGTTATGCCGACATTCAAATTTTCCCAGCTCAAACAACATTTTAAAGAAATAATCACCTTTGGTATCAATTGATTCAGTATTCCTACTTAAACCATTCTCCGTGAATATAAATTATAAATATCAAAAATGGTGCACGTACCTTAGTAGAATACAAATTACTCTACCTGTTTCGTCATTCGATTGTACCCAAATAGAGTCCACGATTGGCCGGAATACAAGGAAAATCCATTCACGTAAAATTCCATATTTCCCATCCCAATATCGACAAAAATAGCTAGGACATTCTTGAGCAAAGCTCAGTCAATTTGCTCTCCTTCACGCTCTTGATTTATCAGCGAGATAACAGCTTCTCTAGCGCGAACATTGATCTCTTCATACACCAGCTTACGGAAGTAAACAATTCCAACATCATTAAGTGGTGGAAGTGATCTTCGAACAATGAAGTAACGATCCAGGTAAATGAAAAATCGTGAAAGCCACCTGACCATAATCTTATGATTTATCCACCTCTTCTCAAGTTCTCTCAGCAAAAACTCGTCATGCTTCTCTCTCAAAGATGGTAACACCGTTTCATTTATATAGTTCTCGAATGCCTCTCTGTACTTTTCATAAAGCTGCTGAGAATAGTTATGAGGATGTTTCTGTGTACACATATTGTAGCATGTTGTATACAGCATCATGTGATCATCTGAGTTGAATTGTGGTTCAGGAAGACCTTCCAAAATCCTAATAAGCTTTGTAATCCCAGTCTGCATAACCTTCGGTATCCAAAACCTTATGTCTAGTATGAACCATGCACATTTCTTTCTCATTTGTCTCCAATGCAGCAAGGTTGTCTACTTGGGTTTTAACATCCATAACAAGATCAGAACTGTCCCCCGCCTGAACTTCACATGCATCCTTTTGTGTTACCCCCGAAATGGCAAGGAACTAATGAATTCAGCACCATGGCGTGGCAAACGTTCCTCCAAGAAATTAGAAGGTGGCCAATCCATCAGTTTGAGCATCTCAGGCCATGAGTTGTGGTGTCTCCGACCTTCTGAAAAGACTTTGAAAAATCTTTTTAGATTAATCTCAACCTCACACCAATTCAGGCAATCGATAGCTTTAAAATGTAAGTAACCTGATTGGTTGAACACAGCCTGAGAACCTGTGGGATTTTTGTAACTAGATTTGAAACACAGAACCGCACCGCTGTTAGTAATGGAAAATGGTTCCTTATCAACTAAGTTAAACTCTTTATTCCATCTCATTGACTTGTAACCTACCTCCTGATTCATGTCATGAATACTATTTCCCTTTAATACCAATGTGTCAAGAGACCAGACCCTTGCCACTGCCGCATAAACGATACACACCAGATAATCACCCAAAGACCCAACAATTTTAAATTGTTTCATGTTTTGATTCCAATAGGTATGTTGTGGAATTGGGGGTATTGAAACTTCATGAAACCATTATATATGCTTATGTATTTCTTTCTTTCACTGGCTGCTTGTCCGCTAATCATCTGTCTGACTCAAATAATAGCCAATGGGCCCTCAGAATAAGTCTCGGTGACTTGGTCAGGACTTTCCATTTTGGATGGTTCCCCATCCTCTCCTGAAACCACATTATTTTCATCTACATCGGTTTCCATTGGAATAGGAGTGGAAGAGCATTGAGAATCAATCGCTGAAGAAGAAGCTTCCCCCACACCTCCAATCTTCGAAATGGTATTCAAGATCTCAATTAACATGTCAACTCCAGGTGCTCTCAAGGAAGAAGCATGACGCATCAACTCATCCAAACCAGTCGATAGAGAAGCAGGAGTATCGCCCGCCAGGGCATGTAAATAAGATTTAGAGGTGAATATTTTCACAAAGCACCTAAGAGCATTGCGATCTTTTACATCCTGAAGACCGTTGTTGTTCAAACATAGTGCATCCAAGCACTGAGGGGTGCATGTGACAGCTTCACTGATTTCAACCCTTCTGAATTCTGTAGCACTGACACCCACACTCACTTGCCTTCAACCATGTCTACTATATCTGACCTAGCGAACAATTAGAGACATGATGGTTCCCTTTGACCAAACAACAAGAACTTTGGAGGTTGTTATCGCACAAACGTATTTGGAGTTTGAGCTGCATAGAGTACTCACTACAAAATAACAACAATTCAAACACCACAAATATTAAATTATAAGGATATCAAATATACCCATATGAGTCATTCTAAAAATAGAACTCATAGATAAGCTAAAAAAATTAATTTAGTCAACAATATTTTTTCTGTCCGTCAGAATTTTTCAGGAACGTTTCTCAGTTTTGTAAAATACCTAAAAAATACTTTTACAACTCCAATAAATATTAAATTTGGTGTGGGTAACTATCAGGATGTCTACTATATTAGTTTAAAAGGATTTGTCAAAATTCCTTCTAAGTTAAGAGATATACTCGAAACTCTACAGCTGACCAAAAAACTCAATTTTTTTTTTTCACTTCATAATTAATATCCTTTGTTTTCCAATATAATATCAACATCAACGATTCACAAATAACCAAAAGTTATTGATACTTAGCTCTTTTGTATGGAAGTGATTGATTTGACGAAACGGATAAGCTCCCCAGATTTCCACAACAACAACTTGGATTACCATCTCTTGAAATCCTTTCCGTTTAACTTCTGTGTTTTTCAACATCGTTCTTTTTCATTGTTACGAGATAAAAGCTAATGTGTTAAGATTGTTGGAATCTTGCAACAATGAACAACAACGTTAGATGTATCAGAATAATATATATAAAGAATTGAATTGAAAACCAACTCTACCACGGACAACTACGAGGGCAGAATCACAGGTTCAACAAGTTGTCCTTAACACATTAGTTCGCGGGTATACTCATGAAGAGCAATGCTAAACCCCAACGTGCGAAGATGTGTCCAGGATAAGACTGCCCGATATAGCTTGTATTAGCACAATACAACTACCCACTCTTGAACTTAGCAACAGGGAAGAAAAGGAATTAATCAATCAAAAACATTTTTTTATGGATCCCCTTTAAATCTGAAAACCGTTTTATATTTATAGAGAAAAGATTAGGGTTCTGGAAACCTTTAGGGTTTAGGATTTCTTGTAAATAATGGATCATGGATGATGTCTAATTCGTAGGCCCAATACATAGGTAGCCCATTACATAAGTTAGCCCATGTATTATTTGCCCATCCCATTCCACCCATAGTGGAATCCTTCTCTAGAATACCCAATTATGAGACTAAACTAAAGAGTTTCATTCACTCAAGGAAATGAGTGAGCATCCAAAACCAAAATTAATTTAGTTTGAAACTCATTTTCTCCAACAGATTTCACCAACCATGGTTATAAGGCCAGCATGATGTTGTCGGCTAAGTGAGGCAGAAATCTCAATTTTTGACTTCACATCCAGCATAGCGAAGGAAGGGGAAAACAACTTCATCATGGCACTGCACACTTGGCCTGGGATGTCAACTGGGATTCCTTCTTGCAGTAACTTAAATATTTGGGCCCAAGTTTCTGTGTCAGCATATGAACATTCCTCATTCACGCGAGGAGAATTGTACATTTCCCTTTGTTGAGGAGAAGGAGGGGGCATCTGTTCAAGCTCCTTGGGAACATCAATCGTAGGCTCTTCAAGAACATCCTGATAAGGAGGAGGCGTTGCAGTGTTTTCCCCAACCTTTGAAGTACCTTCGCCAATTACCTTATCAGAAGCCTTCGCACTAATATTCCCTTCGTCAGCGATAATTTCAGGTTGTTGGGAAGGCTTCTCCCTATAGGTCTTTATCGTTGGCACCTTGAAATATGCGCCCATATTTTCTTTCACAAATCGACGAACCTTTAGCTTTGGAGGAGAGGTACTAGTTGCCTCGCCAGCGCCCACCTTCTCATAAGAATTCACCTACGTCAATTAAAGAATAGAGGCAACGGTAGGAATATAATACGGAAGCAGAAAAAACATGTTGTTTACCTTCCTAGTCTCTGAAGGCGCTTAACAAGGACATCCTATGATAACCACAAGAAAAGTTAAGTTCGGCGAAACAAAATCAAACAATGAATAGAGAGAAGAAGATTACCTTGGGAGTTCTCTCAGGCCATCCCAAGACTCAAGGAGTAAAAGAAGAAAGACTATGTTGATCTTCTAAAGGGTCTTGGCGAGGAGTGTTGTCATCATTCCATCCCCAAATCCAAGAGCCTTTAAGGATTAGAGGGACCTTCATCCAAGTCTCATCGTTGGAGTGGCAAAGGAGCCTGTTACTCTTGTTTCTTTTCGGATTAAGGTTGCGAAGTAGAAGCTTGAGATCGTCACCTATGGCCGCCCAGTTGAAGCGAATGGCCTATCTCATGGCGTTCAAGAAAATTCTGAATATAGTTTGATATAAAGGAGGTGGCGGTGTAGTAAAGAGCTTCAAATGGATCTGAATCATCAGGAAGGGTGGAGAAGCCCTGCGAACGAGCTACGATCTCATTCAGCATGCGAATAGCGTTCCCACTCAGCTGAAACACACCGCGTCTAGGGTTCAGGCGAGATAACACTTCACAGAAAAGGGAACACGCCGGATTGTACATTGGAATTGGGAGGCCAGCCTTCAGTTGTCCCAAAGTGATTATAACTCTGTTTGCACTCCAATTCTCCTTTTGAATCCACTCAAGATCCAAGTTGGTGCCCTTGCGAGACACATCAGGAAAAATAGGTTTGATGCCTAGTTGCTGAATGTCTGTAGTGAAGTCAGAAATCTCCTTTTGCGTTTTTTTCTTCAGTGCCATGGAGCTGAAAATCGAAAAGACGAAAGAGTTTAATCAGAAGAAAAGCTAAATGGAGGTTTAATTAGACAGACAGAAAGCTTACCTGGTAGTAAATACTTGAGGAGAGGCGCTTCAGTTGGTGGATATGAGAAGAGTTAAATAGAAAGAATGGTTTCAGAGAAGCAGGAGTTGCAGAGAGTCAGAGGCAGGAGTTGCATAGGAATAATTGGAGAAGAAGAGGAGTCGGGGAATAACAATTAATGAGAAAAAACATTCTCTTGGGAGGTCATAAAGAGAAGGAATTCAGGACGTGTTGGTTACAATAAAATTGACATGTGTAGGCTGTTTTGCGTAAATCTCGGTGACGTGACAACAATTCGAAGACCGAAGAAATTCACTTCCCATCCTACCCTTGTTCGGATGGTCGGCGAAGAGGAAAAATATATGGGCTGAAAATCATATCGCTTGTTAGCATCACATAGCATAAACATAAGAGGGTTACCCTTGTGAAAAACATCGAATACTCTCTCAGGTAACATTGAGATATCCGCCCATTGTGTAATATTATGACATGTGGAAGACACTAGAAAAGAATCAATGGTCAAGTTTGAATTAGGCAGTTGGGCATTTAATGCACGAACATAACAGTCAGATTAGCAGTCCACAATCTGATGGGACAGGTGCAAGATACAATTCGACGAAGCACAGACTGATGGAGACATCTCCAACGAGTATAACTTGGCGAATTGAACAATGAAGACTAATACTAGCAAAGATGATCCCCCAGCAAGAAAGCTACAGTAGAGATTACCTGCGAAGATATCTGGCGGGCGAAATGAGTTGTTTCGTACTTTTGTAATTTGCATATAAATAAGGTTGAAAACAATATAGAAAGGGTTGAACAATTCTGAAAGAGAACAACTGAGAGTTATCTTGTACTAGAGTGAATAACTTGTAAACATTATCTTTCCATAGTAAAATCACTCATGTGGACGTAGGTTTTAACACTGAACCACGTAAATCGCTTGTGTTATTACATTCAACTCATTCGTATGTGAGTTTTGACCTTAGAACTAGACCACTGCCTCTGATAGTAATTTAGGATTCTAACTTGGGAGTGTTGTAGGATTTCTTGCAACTACATGTGACTTAAATATATTGTATGTCTCCAAAGTATGTATTTCGTCTATCCCTAAAAGAATATTTAGTTAATTAAACTTAATAAGATAATATATTTTGATTATGTTATACTCCTTCCATTTTATAAAAATTGAACTATTTTTTTTAAAATTTTGCCTAAAAGTTGAGCTATTTTATTAAACAAGATAATATTTTTAAAATTATAATTGATTATTATTAGTATGATACATTTATAATTTAATAGTCATGTTTATATTAATTGCGTAAATGTTTTAAAATGCTTTCGAAGGATACATAGTTTACAAATATATGAGGTAGTTTAAGATGTATGTCATTTCTAAATTTTATTATTTTACTATCTTAAGGATATATTTAAAAAAATACCTAAAACTATCTATTTTTACTCCTTACCTTAAAAATTGTACAAACTTAAAATAATTCAACTCTTAAAAAGCAAAAGATGTACCAATTTTTATTCATAGTTTACCAAACTGATTGAATGTACTATATTAATATAAAAAAAATCATATTCGGCAATTTGATCTTTTTAAAGATCAACAATATCTCTTTGTTCTCATTTACATCATAGCATCAACCCAGAAAAAGAAAATTCCACATTGATCACAACACATTTACACCCAATTTCACTAAGAGTGTTCTTCAATAATAAAAAATTATCGTTAAAAGCTACACTACTAACTATACCCATCAGTCAATACCTAGTAAGAAACTAGAAAATTCTTTCTTGAGTAACCTGCACATAAACAACACCATTACCTTTGCTTTCATCCATAATTACAATATGAGCAACAACAAGCACCAAAAAGATCTCGTTAAATATTCACGAAGATGTTCAAATAACTTTTACATTGACCAAACCCAAATCATCTTCGCAAGATCCATCTGCTGATCTTATGATGATTAATAGTAATAATTATCATCGCCGCCACCATTGACTATTGTCACTCCTAGAAGAAGTTGCAGTCCTATATCCGACACAACCAGGACGACTTATGTTTGCATCATCACTTTCATCTTCCTGCTCGGCACTTTGCTCTCCCTCCTCTTCCTCATCATCATTCTCCTTCTTTTTATCCATCTCATCTGAGAGTTCAATTACTTCACCATTCTCATCCAGACCTTCAATCGATTAACCATCAGACTCAACATTCAATCTCTCTTATATTTTTCTTGCAAAAAGTAGACGATTGGATTTCTATGCTAAGTAATCATTGTATAAAGCATCCTCAACCTATTCTTGATACTCTCTAACCTGCTCATCCGCAAATGAATCAAAAACTGAAATTTTGTCATTCTCTCATTTAATCTATTCACTTTCCTCATCTTCATCATTTTTTGTTGCACTTCTTTGTCTTTGTTATACAATATCTATGTCCTCTCGTTCCCTTCTCTTCTCTTTCTTTCCCTTCTTGCAGCCTTTTTATTCTTCCATTATTCATACTCATCATTATTCTCGACCCAGGTCGATCATACTCTTCCCTTCGTTTTTTTCGCTCAATTTCTTGCTGAAAAAACTCTTTCAGATTCTCCATCTCACTTTTGGATAAAGTCTGTGCAACCCTCTTTGAAAATTCTAATACGGGAGAATGATTGTTTCCACAGTTGGTATTATTTCCTCCCTGATTTTCCGTTCTCTCAATCTTTCTTTCTTTTTCTTAACCTTTTACTCTTTTTTTGTTCAACTTTTTATGTCTTTGAAATTATCACCCTAATATTGTTTTTTATAGAGCTTTAAGGGGTGTCATTAATGCCAATTCAATATGCATGGTTAAATGTCTCGTCCCCTGGCAGATCCCATCTATTTATATTCAGTCGCAATGTCAAATTAACATCATTACACCTCGATTAAAGCCACTCTTACTTATATTAATATTATTCCTCTCAACCTAATCTATTCAGCATTACCATTAATAAGATTCTTGATCGTTCACCTGTTTTTTGTGATAAGTTTGTATACTTAGCGATGTAGTCCATACCGACCGATACATCGTCGGTTTTATTGATTTTGGAGTGTAAGGGAGATGAAATCTGGTATATCGGTGAACGATATTTAACCAAAAAAATTGGCAGTTATGGATCGATATGGCCGATTTTTTTTTAAAAAATAAAATAAAAAATAAATCAAAAGAAAAAAATAAATAAATAAAACTTATCCTTGTTTTAGGGTTTTCAGTTGTTACTCATATTTTTTTATGGTATTTTAGAATTATATATGCATATGATAATATTTATAATTAATCTAATGATCTTGATTAAAATTGTAATATCTTTGTTTAATTAGTATTTTAGACGATGAACTTTGAAGTTATTCCTGTTTTTCTTGTGTTTCCAGTTTGAACTTTGTACGGAATCTATGAATCTATATATTTTGGATGAGTACTAGTTTTCTTTCTAAACTTTATGAAAAAACGTTTGTTATAATGTCTTAAATTATATTTATAGTTATAAAATGTGAACTAGTATTTTTTTCATAAAATTATAGGTATAAAATATATGGACCGATATTTCGTCGATATTTGAAACCGAAATTTACCCGGTATACCGACGTACCAGTGTATCGCTCTCGACCGGTACGAATCGAAATCCGATATGGACTACATTGATGCTTAGTTATCTTAATTGATTATTTTCAAGTCCAAGGAGCGCAACACCTATTTAGAGGCATTTTGGATGGCTTTGGTATTTCGGTTATGCTAACTCCATATCCAAAAACCAGTGACCACCTCCTTCACAAACCCATCACTTTCAACACCCCTCGGGTTATTCCTTTCTGGCATACTATGGAATTCATTTTCTATCCCACCATTTACCCATTACAACTCTATCATTACTTTCTCTTCGAGTTATCATTTACAAAGCATGTTCTATATGGATTGCAAATCATTTTGCAGTGGATAAACTACAACTCTCATAAATGTTCAAAAACCCGTTGGAATCTTATTTTTGTAGCACATCTATGAGTATGTCATTTTACTTCGTATGTACCACGTTTTACTTTTCAGCAGGATGACGTTATGTATTTTACTCAATGATGGTGCCCTAACCCTCAACTATTTTGTAAATAGGCTAATGCCAAAACTTGGTATTTCAAAAAATAAAAACGTATCCAATTTGAAAAATATCCTCTTAGTTACATCTACAATCGCAACTACAAAAATCTTTCACCTTTTTATCACTCTACTTTGTCTTCTCACATGAAAGCCTCTTCCGTTGTTTCTATTTTTGAGGATTTAACTCACCAGTCTCCTACCTTCCTAAGAAAATTCAGTCTTCACCTGACCTGTCTTTTTCTGACTACACGTCACCTTGAGCCATATATTTGTCATATTAAAATAACCATTTTTATTTTTATCTACACCATCCATTTCAAATTCTCCAATCATCTAACCAATCATACTCATTTCTCTTTTCATATATATCTCCTCATCATAAATATATGGCTCTTCAAGAACCTCAATATATAATCCCCACATCTGAAAAAGATATACATGAACTTTCTTATCAAATGGATGAAAAACTTGTTATCCCTACCAACCTCCCATCTCTCTAACTGAAATAATCTTCATAGATAAAACAAGAGTCCTGGATGATAATGATAAAAACTGGGAATGATATATGATTGGTCATGTCTGCAGTGAATCTTTTGTTCGAACTGCCTCTGGTCACAGTTATATTTGCATACAATGACTTCTTCTTCATGCGCCTACTGTCTCCAACTTTAGTGGCCTAAGACGTAAAGTGTTCATCCGGTTTATGGCGAAAGATGATTTCTTTAAAATTAATAAAGAAATACCCTGGTTTACTTGTGGTTTCCTTACTAGTTCTCAGGGTGGTTCCTTTTTCAAGGTGGCCAAATAACTGCCAAACATCTTTCACTGAACAGATAATGTGGTTTATCTTATGCAATGTACCTAACGAGTGTACTGAGTTTGATGATCTAAAAAAGTAAACCTTCAAGTTTGGATAACTCCATAAATAAAATGCTCTTTAAGGAAACCATCCACTCAGAAGAATGTCAAAATTTTCATTCTTATCACTATTCAAAGAGCATTACCAACAAAAATTCCTCTCATTAATAAGGGAAGGCTTGAACCTTTTCTAATTGAACGTCGTTATCTAATTGTTCCAATATATTTCTGCAACTCTAGAAGAAACATTGATCAGAAGGAAGCTCTATGTCCTAAATCTAGAGAAAAGAAAACTCAGTGGCCATGTGTTTCAAGTTTATCTTCTCCATTTGGAGGAACTCCTTCTCGCATTATTGTGGTTAGAATTATGCCTCCTCAACCAATATCTACTTTAACATATTCGATTTCTTTAGAAGCACTCTAACTATCATCATCCCTGATACAGTTATGGATAACTTCGATGACAATTCTGTACTGTAATTTCGGATAAATAAAAGGAAGTAGTAGTAGAAAGTTCTAAGAGTGTAGAAAATGCTTATCTCTAGCATAAAATTAGCATGGTCCCTTTCTCTAGTAGATATCCTACTCTAAAAATTCATGAAGTGGGCCTTGTTCAACCCCGTCCCTTCACTTCTCTGGATAAAAGCCTGCCAGTCAATGTTAGGTCGGTAACTACTCACTCAACTAGTTGTGTTGTTTTAACTTCGATTTAGCAAGCCACTACCACTTCAAAAATTGTTGTTCTAATTCGTACTTTATTTTCGTCAAGAAAGTCCAAGAGTACTACAAATGTTATTTCTACACATTCTCTATCTCGGGAAGAAGTCATATCCCTAGCTGCTGAACATGATGCCTTGATTTGCCTTAAACGAAAGGTAAATCCTCGAGTTGATATGAGTAAGAGAAGTCGCGATCCAGATAACCTGCTCTTGCTAGTGTTATTGTAGTTCCACATAAATATCATATCACCTCTGAACCCAATTACAACAACCTATCACCCATCTTGGTCAACTATCTCTGTTAAATGACCAATCTTCAAATTATTTCCTTGTTAACCGATTTGGTAATGAGAAGGCTCCTAGTCACAATTCCTTGGCCAAATATATTGTCTGCGAAAATTCTTCTCATGAGGATGGCCCTTTGGACCTGAATACATCTCATAATACTCAAAATATTGGTGATTTAGCTAATTCTCAGATTAATAGTAGTGCTGACTCTACTAATTAGGTAACCCCAAACTCTAATATTCCTCTTCTAATCACTGTTTCCAATTCTATACATGCTAATCATATATCTCTATTTCCTGTTAATAGTGCAAATTTGTTATGCTGGAATGTACGTGGTCTAGGAAAGAGAACTGGTAATAAAGAGTTTAGCCTTCTCCTTAGAAACGTATCAACCCTGATATCACTTTATTATGTGAGACTAAGATGAAGAATGATAATGCTACTAGAAAATTAAAAAATATAGGTTTTCCCATGTTTGTGGGGAAAAACGATTGAAGCGTAAAAAGGGAAAAATGACTGAATAGGTTAATACTTGTAAGATCAAATCGTTTAAACACAAAACATTTGTACTGTAGAAGTACTTTTAAGATTCGAGAGATCAAACTGTACAAAATTGTCCTAAATCAAGAAATGACAGTTCCGATTTCGCTTCAGTCACGAAGGAAGGAGAAGGATTGATTTGTAGGGAGGGAAACAGAGAAAGTATTGAGATCAATGGAATTGAATGCCAGTGATAGTAAGATGTGTTGAACTTCTATGAAGACGAAAGTGATTTTTCTGAGAATCTCTAATATGATAGCTCTATGATCATTTCAAGTGCTTATGAGATAAAACTCTCCTCAAAGAAAACTCATGACTTTGTCGATTGGTTGAAGAACCTATTTATAGAAGTGGAAGTTAACACATTGATCTCGTAAGTAGTAGCAGGACCAAGGAGTGATTGAGGGGCCGACCAAGGTGGAAAAGAGAGACCGAAAAGGTGATATAGAGGGACCCACCAAGGTAGTAACAGGGACCGACCAAGGTGGTAGCACGGTTTAGTGAGAGAACGGACTCGTCAATCGCGACTCTATGCTTCGTCTATCATATAGTCGCTTGCAGAATTTTGACATATTTTTAATAATAATTATAACCCAAGGACTAATTAGAGAGAAAAGAAAATTTTAGGAATATTAAAAATAATGATATTTTAATATATATATATATATATATATATATATAGGACCCTGCTGAGTGTGGGACCTTTCTGTGTGCAGCTATTAGAAGATCAAAGGAGTTTTAAGAGATTATAAAACTCTAAAACAAAAGGTAAAAAATACAAAACTTAAGAGAAGAGGGAATGGGGACTGGCCGGTTGGCGCCGGTCCCACAACCCTCTTTTTCTTTGTTATTATTTGTCCTCCTCTTACTTGCTCTTCGCGACTACTTGTTCTCCGTGATTACTAGCTATTTGCGGCAACATGTTAGTTTTTCACGTCCAGAATTTTCTGATGTGACGTTCTTCAGTAAAAACGGTGTATATTTCTCATACGATGTCCGTTTTTGATGATCATCTTGAATTCGAAATCCTGAAGTCGCTGGCTACATCCTTCGCGAAAGGATTTAGGTTTTGAGTTTGTTTTGGTCGTCAAACGGAGCAAACAGTAACCTTCCAGATGAAATTCTGACAGTTTTCATCTTGTAGTTCATCTAGGGTTTATATCATATCTCCTAGTTCGTTATTCGGAATGGGATACCCTTTCAGTATATCGTAGTAGACATGTAGAGAAACATATGTTGTTTAGAACATTTTGTCTCATTATACACCTATTATCACGTTTTTGCAAGGTGATACAATGCTGTGTCAGAAACTGGGCATTAATCATAATTAGGGTTTCGTTGTATTTCGAACAATATTGGGATTATTTATGCAACCAACATTGGGAATATGTTATTCAAACTCGACTAATCATTATCGGAGCTTTGGTTTTTTCATTTAGCGTGACGGTGACTTACGAACACGCGGTGTTTCTTCCTAGTGTATTCGTGCGCAACTTGTTATGTGTTATGATAAATTAATGTTATTCAATTAGAGTTTGAAAATTGATGTAAAGTCACTCTAAATATTCAAACAACAATATAAAGAGGAATTAAGTTGCTTTATATTAGTAAGTAATCTATCTAGGAGCATTAACATCCACTCAGGAACAAAGATGTCTTCTGGATGCTTATTGTATAGAGAGAGATCATCTGGGAAAGAGTTGTAATCAGTACCAATGATACTTTGAGGACAATGATGCTCTATACTAGTGATTAATTCATCTAGGAGCTTCCCTATCATTGTAGAGGAGTAAGCACTGAGTTGCACAATATAAAGAGTTTCAGTTGCGTCACCTTCTTGATTACACTTTTCTTTTATTTTTATGTAACTAAAAGAAGAGAAAAGAAAACTGGTGAATTGACGACAGCTCTCTGGTGCAGTTGAGTTAAGAACTATCTTCTGGTGCAGGTGAATAAAACTATTCTCTAGCGTAGTTAAAGAAGAAATGTTCGCTGGTTCAGTTGAATAATAAGGAAACAATCACGGTTTTGTTGCGACTGTTTTTGATCAATGTTTCTTCTTCTTCTTCTTGCTATTAGGACAATTCTTATGGAGGATTCCCGTACGGGTTGTACAGTGCTGCCACGTATGCGGGAGGGAATGACTAACTCTTATGATCAAGGGAGGGAAAGACAATTTGAGCGAGATTTCAATCCTCGCCCAAAAATATTTTATTTATATAAATATTAAAAGTGGGGTCAGGGTTTTATAAAAATATATTTTATTTATATAAAATATTAAAAGTTGGGTCAGAATCCTATAAAAATATATTTTTATTAGATTTTTGTAATAAAAAGTAAATAAGTAAAACTTGAATCCTCGTTTTTGAAATTTTTCTGGCGAGGATCGAATCCGATTAAAATCCTCGCCTGGGTTTTCCTTCCTCCCCCCCTTTCTTCGCTTTCGGGAAAAGAAAAAGAAACCAAAGTTTTTGCCCCAGTTTTGTCACGGTTTTGGATCACCATCATACTACTTCTTTCCTCCATAAGAAATAGCCTAAAAACCCTAAAAATTGCAAAAATTCTGAGATTAATTTTCTCTAGATTCTAAGCTCTGTCCCCTCTTTGTGAGCCTCATACTTATATTAAAACACACAACAACAAATTCTCCTCAACAAATCTTCAAAAAATATCTTATTTTAATGATAATAATCTCGGTAGTATCTTATTCTTTCCTTAACAACTCGGTGATTCTTTACTTCAAACTTTCCTGCTTTATTCGACGATGTTGCCTTGTTTGTCATAAAGGAAACAAACTCAAGTGAAATAAGAAATAATATCCTATGTTTCACGTGTGATATTCTTCTCCCTGATTTTATCGAGAACCGAGAATTTTTTGGGTTTTATTTAGTTTCCAAATGTATGCAACTCTTATATAAAAGGCAAGAAGATATTCATGGTTAGCAAAATGAGTTTTTCGTTCCAAGTTCTCTATTTGAAATGGGAATAAGGTGGGTGCCCTTATCCAGGGCATGGTTTCCTTTGTAACTGGTAGTTCCTTTGACCAAAACCAGAGTGCCTTTATCAACTTACTTCATATTTTCCACAACAGTCAATTCCACAAAAATGCCTACAAATAAACAAAATAACAATATTAGTACAAAAAACTAAGTACTAACAATATAAATATGAGACCAAATAAGACACAAAAATGTGACTATCAAATACCCCCAAACTTATATTTTGCTAGTCCTAGAAAAAATATAACATAAAATAAAATAAAATAAAAGTCTAACTCACTTTTATAGGAATCACGACTACACTTAACACGTGCAACAATCTGTTAAATTCCTAGGTGACCCTAGTAGACGAATGTTGTCTCATGAGGCTTTACAAGAGGTATACCCACAATACCTTTGCTTCAACTTCTAATTAGCCAATAGTATTCAAAGAGCTACGAGGAAATAAAGTTTCTCTTCCTAATTCTAAGTAATTAGAAATGAAAGAGAAAATACATGATAGTTTGCTTAAACAATGAGAGAGAGTGTGTGACGAGTTGAACCAGTGCCAAAGATGTCTTTTTCCAAATGAAAATACATGCTAGTTTGGTTAATAGGATTTATGAATTTGACACTCGTAAGACGATTTTCAGGGTCGCATTTGTGCGTAAGAAGGATTGAAGAGAGAATACTTACACAATATTGATAGTAACGCTTATTTTCTTTTTCTGGCAATCTCAAAGGAAAATAAATCCGATGACTTCTTAGGAAATCGACCATATATGAGGATGGGAACATACAATCACATTCTAATATTGGAATGACAACTCTCTCATAGAGTTCAATAGAAATAAATCTGTCTTCGGCTTCAACTCTTGATGATAAATCCTTAAAACTTGTAGAACTTCAATATTTTTCTTCGATCATTTGTTGTTTTGAAACTTCATTTTGGATTTCTTGTTCTCCATGGCTTTCCAAATGAAATTACTACACAAATTTTTTCTTAAATAAGATTGATACAAAATATGAAATAAAAACTGAAGGATACAGAACATAAAACTTTACTTGCCAATGGAGAAGGAAATTTGTACTTGATTCTTCACAACTGTTGGTACATAAATCTTCAAAAATTTACATCTTTGTTTATTTTTTGTAAACCTTGAACGTCTTCGACTTCTTCATGAATTGATATTTCTCCGCTTGTTGATGATGTTGAGTTTCTGTTGAGAGAGAGTCGTAATTAGGTGACTAAGATTACAATATAAGGCTAGTCCTGATGTCACCCTCATAGTTATAAGAATTAGCACTCCAAGATCAGAGAGTGCTGAAGTGGTATGAGTTTGAGTAGCTCATCATTCTACTCGGAGTTTATGCAGATAAAAACACTCTAAGAGGAAGGTTGAAGGTTTGGTGCCTCACTCAAAAGGGTAGTCTCCGCTAATGATTGGTTAGTTTTGTCTTTCTTGCATTTCCTTATGGCCTAATTTTCACTAGCATTGATGGTTGGGTTTGTCACGATTACTCTCTCATAGGTTAAAAAGTAGATTTCTCTTGCATTTATAATTTCAATATTTTTGGTGATAAACAATATATAAACTTAGTTAAAAGATTCCTACGTGACACTAAATGTTGGAGATTGGTATAGTAAAAAAAAATTCCTTTAACCCCAAACTTAAATTGAACATAGTCATTGATATTCCAGATATAATTATATGAATGCATGAATAAAGTGAAATGATGAAAAAAGTAAAAGAGATATGAAAAGATATTACCAGCACCTTGTACCAAAAACATATGGGTTGCCTCCCATAGAGTGCTAAAATTATTGTACCTGCAGAAAATTATTCTTGATAAACGGGAACCTCTGAATCTATATTTTCCATTTCGTGATTAGTCAATTCGATAAATGGTTTCAACCGTTGATTCTTGACTTTAAAAGTCTTTCCATTTTCATGGTTTATAATCTCAACAACACCATGTGGATACATGTTCTTAACATAAAAAGGGCCAGTCCAGTGTGATCTATGCTTACTAGGAAACAAATGAAGACGGGAATTATACAAGAGCTCTTTCTGTGCTGGTGTAAACGACTTTCGAAGAATTGATTTGTCGTAAAAACCTTTGGTTCTCTCTTTGTAATTTTTTTTGCAATAACCCATTGTGTTATAGGCTACAGTTGGCTCCGACAGTGGATATGTCAAAGTATAGATGTTTGATGGCCCAATAAGCACAGTGTTCCAACTTTACATAAAAATTGCAGGATTTACCTAAGATAAGTCTGTACGGAGACATCCCTAGTAGAGTCTTAAAAGAAGTTCGGTAAGCCCACAGAGCATCCAACAAGCATAAGGACCAATAATTTCGGGTTTGGTTTACGGTCTTTTCCAAGATCTGTTTTATTTGCCTATTCTTGTTAAGTCTCATCATTCTAGACTCAACAAGAATACATGATAAATGGTCAGCTACTATATTTTTAGAACCGTTTTTATCATGAATTTCTATTGTAGATTCTTGTAACAGTAAAACCCATCTAATCAGTCGAGGCTTCGAGCCCTTCTTAGAAAGAAGATACTTGAGCGCAACATTATCAGAGTTGACTATAACCTTTGACCTAATGAGGTATGATCTAATCTTATCAAGTGCAAAAACGATAGCTAACAATTCCTTCTCAGTGGTTATGTAGTTCAAATGGGCATCACTTAAGGTTTTACTGGCATAATAAATCACAGAAGGTGCTTTATCATATTGTTGGCCAAGGACAGCACCAACTGCATAATCACACGCATCATACATGAGGTCGAATGGGATGTTCCAATCAGGTGGTCGGATGATAGGGGCAGAAGTTAATGAAGATTTAAGCTTCTCGAAATATTCAACACATGCTTCATCAGATACAAAGGTAGTATCTTTAGCAAGTAGGTTCGACAATGGCAAAGTAATCTTGCTAAAGTATTTGATGAAACGACAATAAAATCAAGCATGGCCAAGGAAATATCTAACATACGTTATATTCTTAGGTGGCCTTAATTTTTAAATTAGGGCAACATTAGATCTATCAAGTTTTATTCCCTTTGAGGACACCACATATCCTAATACTATTCCAAATTTAACCATAATAGGACACTTTTCCCAGTTAAGGACTAAGTTCTTTTCTTTACAACGTTTTAGAACTAGTGTAAGGTAGTGCAAGCATTCATCGAAAGAAAAAAAAATCATCCATAAAGACCTCGAAAAAACGCTCAACCATGTCCGAGAAGATACTTAGCATGCACCGTTTGAATTTTGCGGGTGCATTGCACGACCGAAAGGCATACACTTGTAAGAAAAAAATACTAAATGGATATGTGAAGGTTGTTTTCTATGGGTCTTCTAGCGCTATGGGGATTATGCTCCATTAAACTCGATATGTCTAAAGCTTATGGTAAACTTGTTTGCCTATATCTATAAATTGACTAGATGTGGTCTTATTCAAGGTATCAAATTCCAAAAATGCTCATGTAGTTACTCATTTGCTTTTCTGATGATGATTGCCTTCTTTTTTCTAAAGCTATTGTGGATGACTTTCATATTATAATTATGTATAAAAAAATTGCACTGTTTCTGGACATAAAATGAAATTGGATAAATCGTGTATCTTATTTAGTAAGGAAACCCATGATCATGTAACAATCCGTTATATTTGATACTGAATATTCATACTTGTTATCTGAGTTAGAAGTACCTTGGTACTCCTATCACTTTCCATAAATTAAAAATTTAAACTCACATGAACATTTTGCAGTTCGTGGATGCTAGAATTACTTATAGGTATCATAAACTTCTTTCTCAGGATGCTAGAACTTTTCTTTTTAAACATTTGGATCAAGTCATCCCTATTTATCTGATGGATGTTTTTCTTATACCTAAGTATCTTTGTAGAAATATGGTCTCTCACTTCTCCAAATTCTGGTGGGTGAAACTCTAGATCTCAAGGACAGAAAACTCCATCTTCTAGGCTGGGATATTTTTTGTTCTCCCAAGTATGAAGGAAGACTAGGTTAGACAGGAAGAATTAAATAACTTTGTTATGCTTGCTAGGAATGCATGGAAATTAGTGGAATACACATATTTCCTCTTAGGAACTATTTCAAAAGCTATATAATTTTCAAACTATGATTTCTTGAATCCTAAATTTCCCTAAAGTTTGTACTTAGACCTGGAGATGACTTCACACTGTCTAAGAGCTCATCAAACCTTTTGTCTCTTGAATTGTGGGAGATGGTAAATTTATTGATTTCTGGTGTAACAATGGATCCCCTCCTTGGGTTCTTCCATGTTAAACCCCCATGTCCCTTAAACCCTAACCTTAAAGTTTCTTACTTTACCAACCAAGAAACTAGATCTTGGAACATTACTAGATTGAGCTCCCACTTATACAATGTTTTTTTTGAGAAGATTGTTAGTATTCATTTAAGTCAGATTTGCACTTCTGAGAGAAGGGCTTGGAGGCTTTGAAGAATGGTAGATTTACCTCTAAGTCTTCCTACTTGGGTCTCATAGGTCTTAGACCTTCCCCTAGTAAAAAAATTTGGGAGTGCATTTGGAAACTAAGAGTCCGACATTGTATTTAGTTATTTTTATGAAATACTGCTAGGAATGGCATACTACCAGACTGGTTTTACATTTTAGAAGGCATACTGACTCTGGTATTTTCCCTAGATGTTCTCTTGATAATGAGTTTGTTATGCATGCTTTGGTCCTTTGACTCTTTGCACATTTGGTTCACTTCTCTTTTTGCATTCAGAGCCAGGCTTCAACTGTCAAATCTTTGCTTGATTAGCTCTATTTTTTGTTTATTGATCTTGTATCCTCTTTTGTTGATGATTCTAGACCTTTATTCTCTTCTCTGGTCCATTTGGAGTAGCAAAAATATATTTTGTTTAGTAAGGACGATGAAACACCTGGTGTTGTTCTGGGTAGAGCTAGAGCTATGATTGTGACTGGAAACCCCATATTCACCGTAGACCTTTCCATGATATCATTATAAGTTATAAATGGATGCCTTTTCCTTTCGATTGGACTAAATGTAATACCGATGGTGCCTTTGATGATGTTCTTAAGTTTTTTGGACAACTGTACCTGGTATGTGCTGAGAGATTATCTCAATAAAGCCTCCTTTTGTGGTGTTATTGTTTTTGAAGTCTGCTCTCCAACTGAAGCTGAAGCTCGTGCTACATGGGTCAATATTTTTTGTTGAATTGAAGCTCACTCATCTTATTGTTGAAAGCGGTGCTAAAGATTTGATTAACCAATTTTCAGCTGGCATTTTTTTTATGGTGATCAACTCATAGATACTCTTTTCATAGACATTTATCTTTTTAGTTATATTTTAGTTAATTATAAATTTACTTTCTAACCTCATATTTGTAATGATGCCGATCATACCTTGGCTCATTGGGGTAAGGTAGACTATACTTCAATGTTGTGGTTAAGATCTCCAATTTGTATCTTGCCAATTGTTGAGGCTAACCGGTAGCCTTTTTCAAGACCCTGCTTATTACAAAAAAAAACACTTTGTAAATTATGTGCCCCGTCTAATGTAGTCAAACCCACCTGTCTCGGCATAGATCTCGCCAGAAATTCATGTTTCCTCCTCAAGTGAGACGAAATATTCCATATCGCCAAGACAAAATTTAAACAAAAATATCGCGTAACTCAGCCGAGATGAGGTTACTTTGGGAGATTTATTTTAAGTAATCAATAGATCCCTAAAAATCTAAAAATTGGGTTAGTTCTTCACTTGTTCTTCTTATAAATCTCATATTCATCCCAAAATATTCATAAAATCACCTTTTTTTCTCCCTTTCAGATTCATCATCATGTGTATTTGATAAAATTAAAGCTTTAATCCATATTTTACAGCAATTGAGGTACGCCATTCGTTAAACTTCATCAATATCTTTTTCGATTTACATACATCTTCTTCATCTGTATTTTTGGATGTGATTCTGGATGGCAGCGGGATGATGCAAAGATCCAAAAAATCTAAAGAAACTAACTTGTTTGAGACAAGTTAGCGATGTTGCTCGGATCTTGAGAGTCATTTTTTGTATAAGAAGAAGAGATAAAGATCAACCTCGTAAGTTCGTTATGCTTTGTAAGTTTAAAGTTTTTTTATTTATGATAGACGATTAGGGGATTACAAATGGAGGAATCGATGTCCCAAACCTACAAAAACTTGCAATCAGGGTATTAAATCAAACTTGTAGTTCTTCCCCATATCAATTGTATAGTAAAATCTTATGATCACTAGCATGTTGGTGCTAGTCACAAAGATTTTTGATTCATATCCTTAGCAACCCTTGTACTACACTAACCTAGTAATTCAATTTAACTTAAGGAAGTGCATAGTCGTAAACATACTGTTATATAATCTGCTCTAAAAATACAGCGATCAATTGGGTTCATCTCTTCTTCGAATTATCAGCTTCCCCATGCTATATATCTTCTTGAATAATGTTTCATTACTCTATTATACGTACAAAATTTATGCAAGGAATTTTATAATACATACTAGATTCTTTAATATGTTTGTGGGGCTTCTTTCTAGCTTGTTTCTATTCAACTTGTTATACTGAATTTCCTAGTAGAAATTTTCAATCTCGTACAGAGTTTGGCTTGGGATCAGTTTCCACTAATTATATCTTATGTTTCAATTTGTTCATATTGTTCCACGAATTGTGCCTTCAGTTAAGAAGTCTGACATTTGATATTTCAAGTTTCAAATGTTTGTTTTTTCACTTGATGATGTGTATCATAAGTGCACATATTAGTTCACTTATCTTCTACTTTACTAATGAATAACATAGTAGTAAATAAGTTTTTTTTCCCACAAAGAGCGGGGAGTTTTAGTTTTCAAGCGTCACATGGGGGATTTGTTTTAGATTAATAATAATTAACAAAGCAATTAAAAGTAATAAAGTTGCAATCAAGTGAGAGAAATATCGATCAAGGAATCTTTCTTCATTACTAAACTATCATCAAATTAGTACAATAATATATTCTTCATTAATCACTTTTTATTACCAACCGTAGGATAACATGTACGCTTAGTTATCCACGAAATTCCTTATATATCACTGTGCAACAGGTATGCTTATTCACCAGATTATTTCCGTTTGAGACACCATGAAGTACGCTCTCAAGGTGTAACTCAATCGAATGCCTTAGGGTTTGTGAATTTAGGTTTGATCATAAAAATTAAACTCAACACACTTGGTTTACTTACTAGTGTTGTTTTTACTTGCAATTGCTCCAGAATCCCTCTTTAAGGTCTCACAATCTCTATTTGTGTAGGATTTATTCAATAATTACGGATATCATAACTCTTTACTAGAATTAGCTTAATTAACAAACTAATTTAGTTTACCACCTAAACAATTTATCAATCAATCAGAAACATTAATTATAGTAAAACCAAACGATAATCATGTGAAATATTAAAAAATGGATTTATATACTAAACTAAATCATGTATTAGAACTTAGAACTCATTCTCAATCAATAAGATGTTTAGATACTCATGGAATCAGTAAATTCCATGAGTTAAATAAAATATAATAAAAAAATAGTTACGATGGTGGAAACGCTCCAAAACCCTAATTTTTCTCCCAAAAAGCTAGATGAAAATCAATGTAGCAATCTCCTAAAATCCCATTGGAAAGTTTATTAAATAGTCCCCAAGTTGTAGAAAAGCTCGTGCCTCGAATCCCATGCAAAACGGTTGTCAAATAGGCCAAAAATAGCCAAGCCAAAAAATTAATTATTCTTATCTAAAGAGCAACGACCACGGTTTTTGAAAGTCTGCCACACTTTTGAATCGGTCCCCTGGCTAAATGTATGTTGAGAAAACGTTAAATTTTTAACTGTTCTTAAAAGTTATATTTTTAACTTTTCTTACACTCCGTTTACACAAAATAACTGAGTATGAGATTTTATTTTTTGATAATGCTCGTTAATTACTCACCGAGGAACAATAGCCACCTTCACCCAAACTCAAACAAGCCTTTGAGTAATAATCTCGGTCCTAAAACTAATGCAATCAACGTTGCCTTCTCATGAATGTTCGGCTATAAATCAGCAAACACTCTTCATTGCCCTTAAAACCCTGGACCGAGCACACACCTTCACTGCCATAATATTCTCCAACTTGTTTCTGGAGATTAAGTGTCTTTTTTCCCTGTTTTTTTTTTCCAACTTCACCATAGTCCATCATTACAGCTCTATTATACCATAATACATCATCACCATTCACTACCGTGAATACTCCCCAACTCGAGTTCAACTTCATAAACTTATTGTGAACAACAACAACACCTTTGGTATTCTATTGAAGCTTCTGAATTGTGATGTAAGGTCGTGGTCGATGTACTTCAATAGTCAGGGTTGGTTGGAGAGAACATGCTTCATTGTCTTCTTCAATCTCAGTCATTATCATCGTCTCACTGTCAACCTCATCAATGACTGTAATACCCCGATTCGGTAGGTAGCGTTTGCATAATGAAATATAGGTAATGGTTTATCCTTTCCTAATACCAAGGCCTTTTCAGCATAGTTGGCTCCAGAGTAAGCAAAAAACTCTGCAATTAAGCGTGCTCGGACATGAGTAATCTTGGGATGGGTGACCTCCTCGAAAGCTGTTGTTGGATAACCGCAGTGGTGCCAGTTGAAAACCCCACACCGCCGAATAACTACAATGGATAAGTGGGGACAATATCGGTGGAGGGTTGGGTCATTAGAAATTGTATCAGAGCGGACAACGGGTCACCTTCCGAGGGTGAGATAGTACGCCGGACGGGGTGTTCCAGGTACTGGTCTCATGAGTGGCAGGAAACGTCGAAGATATGGGATTGTATATTACGGAGCCGAGGACCGCTCCAATTTAAGATGGTGGTATTGTAATACCCCGATTCGGTAGGTAGATTTGCCGAATGGAATATAGGTGTCAGTACTTAAAAATTGATTATAGGCAAAACAATGTACTGTAGAAGTAATTTATTTAGATTCAAAGATCAGAATCGTACAGAGCCATCCTAAACCAAGATAGTATCCATTCCGCCTGCTTCAGTCACGATGGGAGGAAATGGGTTGATCTTAGGGGAAGGAAACAAAGAAAGTTGAAGGAATTCTGTGTGTTGAATGATGTGTAGAGTTGCAGAACTATTGAGAGAAATCACAGAGCTTATGAGAATTGTAAGCTTGTTGAGATTTTGAAATGGGCTAAGGAGCCTATTTATAATATTTTGGGAATACACATGTTTTTCCTTGTAAAGAAGTGGAAATAGTGAAGAGATGGAGTAGTGGAAGTTGTGGGAACAATGGTGTAACCGCTCATTATCCCTGGGAGTTTCTGGAAAACCACGATTCCATTATCTCGTTAACTACTCCAGCTTTTCCACTACTTTGTAACTTCCAGATCATGGGGTGTTACCACGCCACATGTTGATGTAACCGCCATAACAAAACCCATGAATAATCTTCCCATGTAACATGATTTGATTTCTCGGAGGAATTGGTGGAGTCATGGACTCAAGATAATGCTAGCACGAGCAAGAGCAAAATACTCAAAAATAGAGAGAAGAGAAAACCAACGCTAGTGATGCTACGCTAGCAGCGCCTTTGGCGCTGGAGCTAGCGCTAGCAATAGTTTTGTCATGCCTTGCAGCGTTATTGGTGCTGGAGCTAGCGCTAGCAATAATGCTGCCAGGCCTTGCATCGTTGTTGGCGCTGGAGCTAGCGCTAGTAATAGTGCTGCCAGGCATTGCAACGATGTTGGCGTGGATCTAGCGCTAGCGTTGCCAATCCTGCAACGCTGTTGCTAATGGTTTTACCGCTAGCATATCTATAGATTTTTTGGCGCGCACTTTGTTGGCTTCGTTGGATCTTTTTGGCCTTTTGGCAAATGTGTGTGCTACTCGTTGGTGTTACGAGCCTGATTGGGGTTTCCCAAGGCTAGCACTTGCTAGTGCCATGATTATTTCTTATGCACCACTAACTTTGATATTCATTAATATCGCGGTCATATTTATGGCTTGCTTAGAGTTTCTCAATTGTATGAGATTTATTGTTAGCATTTTATGCTTAATTTGTATGCAGTGCATACAAATTTTTTCAAGAGATTCAACCGTGGAAGTTTGCATCTTGAAATTATGCTTGACGCAACTCTGCAATTATATGATATGCAATCTAATTAGTGTTTTCATTCAGATATGGCTTAGCCTCTATTCTGAATGTTCGTAATTATGTATAATCAACATATTTTGTCTTATACAAATAGTTCATAGATGCACATGAAATAATGAGAGTTTAATTAATTATAGCTCTGAAATTTCTGTGGTGCATATATATGCGAAAAGAGCTAAGTGGATATTTAGCCAGGAGCTAAATATCCCTTACTCGATTTTCTTACAGAATGTAGGATAATAATAGTATTCATAATTCTGATGCTTGTCAGGAATTAATGTATATTTATTTCATGCTTTTTTGTAGCTTAGGCAAAGAGGAAATATTATAAAGAGGAGTATTACAGTTTTCTCCCTTGTCAAAAGTTCACCATCAACATTAAGTCCCCTGCTTAGCGCGGAATGATAATGTATTTCTTAGTAAGCACTAGATGGTGATACCAATACTAAGGCTCTGATGATGGAAACGAATACAACTCTTGTTGTGATGGAGGCGCGGCTGAGATGCATGTGTTGAACTAGTCATTGGGTGAATCTTGTCACCTTTCTCTTGATAATGGTCGGTCATATGCCTTGGAGGGTGGCTGGGTTGCCCCTGCATTTACTGAATTGTTCACCGAGTGAAGCTTGTCATCTTTCCCTTGATAACGGTCGGTCCTAGAGCCTTGGGCAGCAGTCGTTCTTAGATCCATTCTCCTAAGGATAAATTCCAGAAAATCCCACTTATTTGATTTTTAAGGTTTCCCACCTTTGCTTATTTAAATAAGTAGACGGTTCTAACCACTTTCACTTCTATTCTTCTGGATTTTCACCTTCATTCTTCCCAGAACTCAGAACAATCTTAAATCACTGCAACATGTCTGATAACAATGGTAGATCGAACCAAGGTAGCTCTTATGTCAAGCGTACTACCTGGATTGCAAGTCCTGTAAGTTTCTCTTTACTGCCAAGAATTCGTATATGATGATTACAGTGGAAGCCTGAACATGATTTCATTGATGTTTGTCCTAGGTTTCTCGGGTTAAGAAGGTACCAAAGAGGCATATGAGCACTAGGAGCTTCAAGGCAATGGTAATCAAAAATTTTCCCTATTTTTCTTGAAACCGCCCATTTTTTTATTTTTTATTTTTTTGAACGTATTGTTTCTTATTCGGTTGTAGCAGGAGATGGAGATTAGACGTGCTGGGGTTAAAGAAAATGAGAAAGTCGTACCAGCAGATAGTAGAGTGAATATTGAAGCCGGCTTTAAGAGTTTCTCCAAAATCATGGATTCCCTTACAAATGTGGACTCGAGCCTTCCCCTTCATGATTATCCCAACTCCGTGATCCCCTTTGGGTTATAAATGGATTCAGCATCTCGAAAGTACAAAGTAGTGGGAGGATTTGTTTGCCAAAATACCATGTAGATCTCTACACAAAGATATGGAAGAAGTACGGGCATATTGCTACACGAAGCTGGTGAAGAGTCATATTCCGATTCTTGTAACAGCCGTCGCAGGACTCCTCTCGATTATTTTTGAAATGGATGATGCGCTTTTGTATACTGTTACAGACTTCAAAATCCAGGAATGGGATGAGATGTTGACTACTTGTGAGGGTCTCCGTTTCAAGGTAAACTGGTTGCATCAGCATTTGGAGAGTGTCAAAGAGGCTCATGCAACAACTTTGGTATAAGGGAAAACCTTGAAGGAAGAATCCTCTAAAATTGAAGAAATGGCTCAAGATCTTCAGACTCGTTCAGAGAAATATGATGAGAGATTGGGAAAATTGCATCATAGCAGTTACCTTCTACTCAAAGATCTGTTTTAGAATATAAGATAGATATCAAAAACATTCATGTTATTTATTTATTTTGGGTTTTGAATAGTTTGAATAAAGGATGTTTCTGATGAATGTAATGGGTTTTGAATTTGAAATTTTAAATATATGTTTTGAGTTATATCAGACTTGAGAAGGAGATGATAAGAGTGTTTTAGGAATAATATGCCTTGAGCCATTTACCATTAATGGTTTTCCCTACAACTTCTTCATTCATATTAACCAGCTTGTAATAGCCGCTTAGCATGGCCTTGGAGATCACATAAGTCCCTTCCTATTTTGGAGTAAATTTCAGAGCGGACATATCTTGTCGAATATGCTTAGATGTAATAAGCACCAGATCCCCTGCTTGAAATACCCGTGGCTTTACTACCTTGTTCTAAGCCCTAAAGATCCTTTGTCGATAATTCTCCGCATTCTTTTCTTCTTTGGATCGTCTGGATTCGAGTATGTCTAAATCCGCTACTCGACAACTGGGTATTTTGGATTCATCATAATAAACTCCACTTGTTGCTGCGATTATGGATGATGGGACTTTAATCTCTGCAGGTAGAATTGCGTCTGCTCCATATACAAGAGAATGTGGTGAGGTCCCTGTAAAACCCATTGGAGAAGTTCTGTATGCCCCTGATAGACACATTTTAGTGTCTAATTTGCACCTTAATTTCTATTAAGTTAGTATTCGATTTTGCAAATATTACGTGTTTTTATGTTTTTGTAGGTACATTTGAAGAATAAAGATTTGTGGAAAAATTGGCTCAAAAAGTGATAAAGGCACCCAAGGACAAGTGTTATTTGGCATCCTAGAAGTGGATAAGGGGTACCCTCGAGTCAACTCGGTCAAATGGGGTCAAATCGGGTCAAACCCGAGTCAAATCGGTCAACCCGAGTTGACCGAGTCAACTGCAACACGGGTTCACGTCTGTTTCTACTCTGAACTCAAGTTCACGTGATTTTTGGAATATTTTGCTCCCAAATTGATACACAAGATAGAAGATATTGATACAAGACTAAACACATCGATTTGGAGTGATTTATGCCGGAAAAAGAGGTTCCCGAAGTGAATTTGGCCGGAAAAAGGAATCACTCTTTGATTCGGATTTGGGAAGATTCTAGAGTGTTTTAAAGAGTTCTATTAGGTTTAGAACTCTCCCTAGGGTTTGTATAGCCTATATATATGAAGAGAAGCCAAGAAAAATGAGGAAGGAAGCCTAGAGATTGATTTTCGGAGTCACCGGAGTTTGGCCGGAACTGGACAGCGATCCGGTCACCGCCGGTGCTGTTCTTCATCTACCACCGTCTGAGAAGACAACTCAGCCACACTTATAATTGTTGCTGATTCAAACTGCTCCTGTTGCCTATCCTTTTAAACCTTTGTTGCTTAGAAACACTTCTGTAACGCCTGAACCCTATTCTGTAACACTTATAAACGTATCTGTTCAGCTGTTGCACTATTATTTCACCTTGTAATCAACTTTTTGAGCAATGAAAAGATCTTTTGAGCAAGTTTACTTCTCCATGGGCTAAGTTTATTTACTGGGATGATGGAGGAGGTTTATCTCTCAATTTTATGTGGTAAGTCGATTTTTAATTAATTATTTATAATTCTTTTATTATTATTTGCATGGATTTAAATTAGAAAAAAATGGTTTTTATTAAATAGTTGTGTTCTCTTTTGATGGGTCATGCTTAGTTAATTACTCTTGATGTCCCATGCTTAGGATTTACAATTATTCTTTTAGGAAAAATATTATTGGCAATATTTGAGCTTAATTTATTTAAAAGAATTATCCGATTAATCACATAAATTGTTAGAAATAATTGATTCCTGATTCCTGGTTTTCCCCATATTTTCTAAAAATCATCTCTAGTTTATTTTTCTGATTTTTATTAGTTTAGGTTAAGTATAATATTTTTTAAAATCGTTACCTTCACAAGTTCGAGAAACGAACTCTTTATTTACCACTATCTAAACCACATCAGCCCCAAAAGCCATAGAAAATTGTTCATGCCATGTTCTTGGATGGTCGTAAACAGTACGACTTAAAATTTTGATAAGAGTTTTGTTGGTGCTTTCAGCTTGCCCGTTCCCTTTAGGGTAGTATGGTGTGGAGAATAATTGCTTGATGCCATAGCTTTTGAGTAATTTTTGCACACATTTATTTGCAAATGTAGTACCATTGTATGTTACAATGTGCTTCGGTATCCCAAATCTGCATATGATGTGTTCCTTGATCAAGGTTGTTATTGTTGCTCCAGTCGTACTTCTAAGAGGCACAGCTTCGACCCATTTGGTGAAATATTCTATGGCAGTGAGTATGTATTCGTGTTGCCTTGAAGAGGATGGATTGATTTTACCAATGATATTCAGTCCCCAGCTGTAGAATGGCCAATGGCTGCTTACCGAGTGAAGAGGAAGACAATGTGTGTGGATGAGATTTTCGTGGATTTAACATTGGTGACATTTCTAAAAAAATGCATCTGCATCGTCTTTCATGATCGGCCAGTAGTATTTCTCATGGATTTGGAGAAATAATTTTCTCTTACCTTGATGTTCTCATTCGTGCATTATGTCATATTCTTCCTGACATCGCTACAAATCTCCACCAAAACTTTTTCGGTAGAGTATTCCTTCGTGGAAGATAAATATTTTGGCATTTTGGATCAAGCGTGCCGCTTCCCGCTTTCCTGAGGTAGAATATTATCTTGAAGGTATTTGATATACGGCTCCCGCCAGTCTCCGGTACTGTGTATAATTAGTATTTCTGACTGTCACGGCGGGATTTGACAATTATGGAAAGATCCCTGTAACAATCGTGATTGAGCCTCCATGGTGGGCCAATAATACCCAAGACGTTGGATATGTCTATATAAGGTTATTACCAGTGTCTGACCGCACATCTCATAGTGTACCTGACTAAGTCGCCTAATGCCGCATTGTCTCCCAAACATCTTGATAGGGATCCTTCTGAATTTATATGGTACAATATCCCATGTAATAAGAAGAAATGTTTCAAATCCTTACGACTGACCTTCCCTTAGCTATGCGAGTTGCTGAACTCTTGGATGATAGGCGTCCTCCAGTAAGTGGTTTGTTTTTAATTAAGCTTGTCAATCCAGTTTGAGGGAATGGTACATCTCTGTACGGTGAGAGTTACTTCCGAGTCTTCGGATTGGAGTTCCGAAGCTAGGGTTTCCAAGAAATCAACATGTATGTTGTTGGTGCGCCCCGGATGTATGATTGTTTCCTCATCAAATTGAGTTAAGAGTTATGTTCCGCGTCCCTATACAGGGCTAGTGTTGCTTCCTTGAGACAATATACGCCATTCATTTGATTGACTAATAACTTCGAGTTTCCTCTTATTTCAAGACATGTGGCTCCAGCTTCCTTGGCTGGTGATAATCCCAGTAGAAAAGATTCATACTCGGCAGAGTTATTGGTACGTTGGTAGTCCAACTTGAATTAATGCGAGAATACTTCACCCGTTGGCGAAACTAACACAATACCGGATCCTCCAGTATTGTTGCTAGGGATAGCAGAGCCGTCAAAGTATAAAATCCAGGATTCTTCTTCGGCGAGTGAGATGTCTGCGAATTCTCCAGGTACATCTTTGTGTGTTGTAGCATCGTCTTCTCCTGGAAATGCTGTAAGTAGATCTGTGACTGCTTGTCCCTTTATTGCTTTTGGTGATACACATGATATGTCCAACTCTGACGTTTGTAATAACCATTTTCCTGCTCCTCCTATTAGAGCGGGTTTTGATAGTAAAATTTTTATAGGGTCATCCTTGGCCATCAACTCTGCTCTATTTTCTAGTAGATAATGTTGAAACTTCTGAACAGCATGCACCACGGATAGGCAAGATATTTCAACCTTGGGTTATCTCAGTTATGCATCTCTTAATGTGCGACTGAGATAGTAGATGGGATATTCAGTCCCCATGTCGTCTTTTTGAGCCAATAATGCTCCTATGGCCACTTCACTGAAGGCTGTGTAGAGAAGTAATGGTTTCCCCGAAGTTGGAGATTCCATTACGGCTGGTGATGACAATAATTATTGAATTTGATGAAATGTGTTTTGTTGTATGGATGACCAGATAAAACTCGCCTCTTTCTTCAACAGGGGTGTAAACGAAACAACAAATTGAGCTAATCCAGGGATAAAATATCGAATATATGATACCTTTCCCATGAAGCTTTTAAGTTACCTTACGGTGCGTGGTGGTTGCATGGTGATGATACCTATGTTTTAGTCAGGTCCACCTTGACCCCTTCCGTTGTTACCAGAAATCCCAGAAACTTCCCAGAGGATACACCAAAGGAACACTTCAGAGGGCTAATCTTTAAATGTTATTCTCGACATCTCTCGAAAACTTGGCGTAAGACATATGCATGGGATGCTCTTATTTTGGATTTTACTACTACGTCGTCGACATAATCTTTTACTTTCTTGTGCATCATGTCGTGAAAGATTGCTGCCATGTCTCTTTGTAAGTAGCCTAGGCATTCTTTAATCCGGAGGGCATTACTGTGTAATAGAAGTTCCCGATGGGAGTTCAGAACGCAGTCTTCTCAGCATCATACTCGTACATCTTTATTTGATTGTAACCACTATAGCCATCCATGAATGAAAACATGCTATGTCCATTGGTAGCATCCACGAGCATGTTGATGTTTGAAAGAGGAAAGTCATCCTTGGGTATGATTTTTTCAGGTTCCTGAAGTCCACACAACATCTTATTTGTCCATTCTTTTTCTTGACGGGGACAACGTTAGCCAACCATGTTGGGTGTTGGATAGGTTTGATAAAGCCTTCTGCTAGCAACTCTTAATTTTGATCTTGATTTGCTCCTCAACTTCGTGTCTGAATTGTCTGAGCCTTTGTTTGACTGGTTTGGCTTCATGAGCAACGTGTAGATGATAAGTGACTAGTTTGTAATCTAACCCTGGCATTTTTTCATAAGTCCAAGCAAAAACGTCTTGATATTCCTTGAGCAGATTGACAAGCCCCAGTTTTTCTTCTGGTGACAAGTCTGGGCTGATCAAAACTGGTCATAGATTTTCTTCCGTTCCTAGATTGATGAATTCAAACGTATCATCCGTAGAATCTTTATCGTCTTGTAATTGTCGCGGTGCGTCCTAGACCTCTTCATGATATTGCTCCTTATTGTAGATGCATATTTGTAGGCGGGGAGATTCTTCACATGTCTCCCCTATTAATTGTTTACAACGATTGCGAAGGTAGACTATTCTTCCCTTGTTGTCGCAGTTGGTTAAAAAACTGTGGCCTCTTTTAGCAGGTTGAGGGATTGTGACGTTGGACGTCCCGTAATGATACTCATAGGATCTGGCAGTTACTTCTTATTACTCAGCTCTTGCATTGAATGTTGATGCTTTGTCTGCTATCGATGCCCAGTCAGGTAACGACATGATGTAGACCTTCTTGGATGGTTTGAAAGCATCACCTTCTAGTTTGAAGAAATTAGCATTATATATTGGAGTGTAGGGTGATAGCGACTGCTACTATGCGTATGATTTTCCCATCCAGCACTTCTTTCACGTATTGATGGTACGTGGAAGGAACAACTTTGTTGTCATATAGCCATGGGCGCCACAGTATCATATAGTATTCGGGCTCTTTCGTAATGACGTGGAATTTAACCTTGGATACAATGGGACCAACTTGTAAATTTAAATAAACATGGCCATAAGAATTAGTACGATTACCTTTGAAATCCCTCATTACTATGTGATGTTGTATAATCTAGCAATGGGGAACTTGTACAACCTTGAGCGTCCTGAGTGTAATGATATTGGCAGTTGCTCATGTGTCAATAAGGGCCCTCTTAAATTCGGCCTCCTTGACGTAAGCGGTGATGTACAGGGCTCGGTGTGACCTTCTTCGGCCATCATGTCCTCCTCCGTGAAGGTGATGTTATTTATAGTTGGGGTATCTAACATGGGTATTTCTATTTCCATCGGTAACGGTATCAGGTATTTATCCACGGCTATGCTGTTGAGAGCAGTAAAGGTGTCGACACGTTGATCCTTGGAAAAATGAAGAAGCTCGCACATGTTTTCAATTAGAAATATGGCTTCTTGGTTTACTTGTTTTTTCTGTAGTGGTGAAGCTCCCAATATTATGAGACGGAGAATCACCAGTTGAGAAATCAATCCCTGGTCCTATGGATCCTGAGCCTCGTTCGAAAGCGCTATGACATCCTACTTTTTCAATTAATTTGACAAGAGAAGAGAATAGAGAACCTACCGCATCTTCCAGTCTTGCCAAAATTCTTGCTTGAGATTCTTGTCTTCGCATCAATTCAGCCAGAATTATTGAGGTTTCGACTACTTTAGTAACACCGTTGGTGGGACGTGGGTTGGTGGTGCCACTAACTGCTGAAGAGGGATTATGAGCATCACAACTGATGTAGACAGGGGAAATGTTAGAATTATGGGTAATTGAATCTGACCTACGACCAACCATCTTCTGCTAGACACAATGTGATTAAGAGTTGTGAACAAGTCCTTGACTTGCACCTTTGAGAGATATAGAAGTTCACATACGCGCTTCATCAGAGATTGAACTATTTGGTTGGTTGGTTCTTCGGACATAATGAAGTTCCTGATAGGGAGAGGGTTTCTGTGTATGCCTTCAGGCCCCAAGTCTAGTTTTCCCAACTGGATCTTCTCTTTGAATATCCGCTTCAAGATATTGCAATCACTTGTAGGGTGATTTCTAAATCAAGAATTGACCGTTCCGATTTCGCTTCAGTCACGAAGAAAGGAGAATGGTTGATATGTAGGTAGGGAAGCAGAGAATGTATTGATATCAATGGAATTGAATGCCGGTGATAGTAAGAAGTTTTGAACTGCTATGAAAACGAAAGTGAGTTTTCTGAGGATCTCTAATATGATAGCTCTGTGATCATTTCAAGTGCTTATTAGATGAAACTCTCCTCAAAGAAAACTATTGTCCTTGTCGATAGGTCAAAGAACCTATTTATAGAAGTGGAAGTTAACACATTGATCTCGTAAGTGGTGGCAGTTGCAGAGGAATGGGAAAGTAGAGAAGTGGAAATCATGGTGAAAACCGACTCCATTAGGTTAGTGGGACTTGACAGTTGTACGACTACTATTCCATCCACTCCTTCAACCGCCGACACGACTTTTATACTTTCTCGTCGTATGTGTATTGTTACACCGCACATGTTGTAGGCCGCTAGATAAAAACCCTAGTGAATATCCCCCAATGTGACTGTTGATGTCTCGAACATGATTTGAGTCTATTTTATAGACGTGTATTATTTGGCCAATTGTTGACCTAGCTAGACTATTAGTCTTAGCATATTGATGAGTCGAGTTTGTTGCTGAGACTAGCATATTGTTGAAACTAGCATATTGTTGAGTCTAACATGTTGTTGAGACTAGCATATTGTTGAGTCTAACATGTTGTTGGGACTAGCAATGATGCTTAATACATCATTATGTTTGTGAGGCTAATTGATATTTACATTGATAGTTGCAGCGTATCATTGTGCCAGCTGGGACAACAATGTACTTGTATGACCTTTGAAGCTGCGCAAGTGACAATATTTCATGACCTTTAGTCTCGTGCAAGCGCTGGCTTGTGCAAGCACAAAACTTGTGTGAGTGTGAACTCGTGTGAGCACTAAGTTTATGTTAACGCTAGATTTATATAAGCACTAGGCTTGTGTGAACGCTAGGTTCATGTGAATATTAGTGTTAGTAATTGTGAAATAAGTTTAATTTCGTCTTACTGTGAGTGACAAAGTAAAGGAATTCAAAATATTGTTGGTAGCAGGACCAAGGAGTGATCGAGGGACCGACCAAGGTGGAAGAGAGAGACTGAAAAAGGTGATATAGAGGGACCGACCAAGGTGGTAGCACAGTTTAGTGAGAGAACGGACTCGTCAGTCGTGACTCTATGCTTCGTCTATCGTATAGTCACTTGCAGAATTTTGACATATTTTTAATAATAATATTAACGCAAGGACTAATTAGAGAGAAAATAAAAATTTAGGAGTATTAAAATAATGGTATTTTAATATATATATATATATATATATATATATATATATATATATATATATATTAAGTTGTTGCATAACTCTGCAGAGTGCGGGACCTTCTTGTGTGCAGCTATTAGAAGAGCAAAGTGGTTTTAAGAGATTAAAAAACCGTAAAATAAAAGGTAAAAATAACAAAACTTAAGAGAATAGGGAATGGGGACTGGCCGGTTGGTGTCGGTCTCACAACCCTCTTTTTTCTTTATTATTATGTGTCCTCCTCTTAATTGCTCTTCGCGACTACTTTCTCTTCGTGACTACTAGCTATTCGCGGTAACATGTTAGTTTTTCACGTCCAGAATTTTCAGATTTTACGTGCTTCTGTAAAAACGCTGTATATTTCTCATACGATGTCCGTTTTTGATGATCATCCTCAATTCAAAATCCTGAAGTCGCTGGCTACATCCTTCACAAAAGGATTTAGGTTTTGAGTTTGTTTTGGTCGTCAAACGGAGCAAACAGTAACCTTCCAGATGAAATTCTGAAAATTTTCATCTTGTAGTTCATCTAGGGTTTAAATCATATCTCCTAGACCGTTATTCGGAATGGGATGTCCTTTAAGTATTTCGTAGTACACATGTAGAGAAACATATGTTGTTTAGAACATTTTGTCCCATTCCATACCTATTATCACATTTTTGCAAGGTGATATGATGATGTGTTAGAAACTGGGTATTAATCAGAATTAGGGTTTTATGGTATTTCGACCAATATTGGGATTTTTGATGCAACCAACATTAGGAATATGTTATTCAAACTCGACTAATCATTATCGGAGCTTTGGTTTATTCATTTGGCGTGACGGTGACTTACGAACACGCGGTGTTTCTTCCTAGTGTATTCGTGCGCAACTTGTTATGCGTTATGATCAATCAATGTTATTCAATTAGAGTTGAAAATTGATGTAAAGTCACTCTAAATATTCAACCAAGCAATATAAAGAGGAATTAAGTTGCTCTATATTAGTAGGTAATCTATCTAGGAGCATTAACATCCACTCAGGAACAAAGATGTCTTCTGGATGCTTATTGTATAGAGAGAGATCATCTGGGAAAGAGTTGTAATCAGTACCAATGATACTTTGAGGACAATGATGCTCTATACTAGTGATTAATTCATCTAGGAGCTTCCTTATCATTGTAGAGGAGTAAGCACTGAGTTGCACAATATAAAGAGTTTCAGTTGTGTCACCTTCTTGATTACACTTTTCTTTTATTTTTATGTAACTAAAAGAAGAGAAAAGAAAACTGGTGAATTGACGACAGCTCTCTGGTGCAGTTGAATTAAGAACTATCTTCTGGTGCAGGTGAATAAAACTATTCTCTAGCATAGTTAAAGAAGAAATATTCGCTGGTTCAGTTGAATAATAAGGAAACAATTACGGTTTTGTTGCGACTGTTTTTGATCAATGTTTCTTCTTCTTCTTCTTGCTATTAGGACAATTCTTATGGAGGATTCCCGTACGGGGTTGTACAGTGCTTGCACGTATGCGAAAGGGAATGACTAACTCTTATGATCAAGGGAGGGAAAGAGAATTTGAGCGAGATTTCAATCCTCGCCCAAAAATATTTTATTTATATAAATATTAAAAGTGGGGTCAGGGTTTTATAAAAATATATTTTATTTATATAAAATATTAAAAGTTGGGTCAGAATCCTACAAAAATATACTTTTTATTATATTTTTGTAATAAAAATTAAATAAGTAAAACTTGAATCCTCGTTTTTGAAATTTTTCTGGCGAGGATCGAATCCTCGCCTGGGTTTTCCTTCCTCCCCCCCTTTCTTCGCTTTCGGGAAAAGAGAAAGGAACCAAAGTTTTTGCCCCAGTTTTGTCACGGTTTTGGATCACCATCATACCACTTCTTTCCTCCATTAGAAATAGCCTAAGAACCCTAAAAATTACAAAAATTCTGAGATTGATTTTCTCTAGATTCTAAGCTCTGTCCCCTCTCTGTGAGCCTCATATTTATATTAAAACACACAACAACTAATTCTCCTCAACAAATCTTCAAAAAATATCCTATTTTAATGATAATAATCTCGGTAGTATCTTATTCTTTCCTTAACAACTCGGTGATTCTTTACTTCGAACTTTCCTGCTTTATTCGACGATGTTGCCTTGTTTGTCATAAAGGAAACAAACTCAAGTGAAATAAGAAAGAATATCCTATGTTTCACGTGTGATATTTCTTCTCCCTGATTTTATCGAGAACCAAAAATTACCGAGAATTTTTTGAGTTTTACTTAGTTTCCAAGATATATGCAACTTTTATATATAAGGCAAGAAGATATTCTTGCCTTAAATCTTGAAAATCTTCTCCAAAGTACATAAACAAATTCATGGTTAACAAAATGAATTTCTCCCGCCAAGTTCTCTATTTGAAATGGGAATAAGGTGGGTGCCCTTATCCAGCGCATGGTTGCCTTTGTAACTGGTAGTGCCTTTGACCAAAATCAGAGTGCCTTTATCAATTTACTTCATATTTTCCAGAACAATCAATTCCACAAAAATGCCTACAAATACACAAAATAATAATATTAGTACAAAAAACTAAGTACTAACAATATAAATATGAGATCAAATAAGACACAAAAATGTGACTATCGAATACCCCCAAACTTATATTTTTCTAGTCCTAGAAAAAATATAATATAAAATAAAATAAAATAAAAGCCTAACTCACTTTTATAGGAATCACGATTAACTTAACACGTGCAACAATCTGTTAAATTCCTAGGTGACCCTAGTAGACGAGTGTTGTCTCATGAGGATTTACAAGAGGTATACCCACAAAACCTTTGCTTCAACTTCTAATTAGTCAACAGTATCCAAAGAGCTACGAGAAAATAAAGTTTCTCCTCCTAATGCTAAGTAATTAAAAATGAAAGAGAAAATACATG
>JAJJMC010012129.1:2910287-2925928 GCA_023531435.1 Papaver californicum
TATCTTTAGCAAGTAGGTTCGACAATGGCAAAGTAATCTTGCTAAAGTATTTGATGAAACGACAATAGAATCAAGCATGGCCAAGGAAATATCTAACATATGTTACATTCTTAGGTGGCCTTAATTTTGAAATTAGGGGAACATTAGATATATCAAGTTTTATTCCCTTTGAGGACACCACATATCCTAATACTATTCCAAATTTAACCATAAAAGGACACTTTTCCCAGTTAAGGACTAAGTTCTTTTCTTTACAACGTTTTAGAACTAGTGTAAGGTAGTGCAAGCATTCATCGAAAGAAAAAAAAATTCATCCATAAAGACCTCGAAAAAACGCTCAACCATGTCCGAGAAGATACTTAACATGCAATGTTTGAATGTTGCGGGTGCATTGCACGACCGAAAGGCATACACTTGTAAGAAAAACATATTAAATGGATATGTGAAGGTTGTTTTCTATGGGTCTTCTAGCGGTATGGGGATTATACTCCATTAAACTTGATATGTCTAAAGCTTATGGTAAACTTGAATGGTCATTTTTGGAAAAATTTCTTAGGATGCTAGGTTTATGTGAACACTAGTATAATTTAATAATTTATTGTCTCTTTATTGTGTCCTATTTTTTCCTCCTTAATGGTGTTCCTACTGGCTTAATCAAATTTGGAAGTAGAAAGGCAGGGAGATCCTATTTCTACCTATCTGTAAATTCTTTGCTCTGAGGCTTTGTTTGCCTATATCTATAAATTGACTAGATATGGTCTTATTCAAGGTATCAAATTCCAAAAATGCCTATATAGTTACTCATTTGCTTTTCTGCTGATGATTTCCTTCTTTGTTCTAAAGCTACTGTGGATGACTTTCATATTATAATTATGTATAAAAAAATATTGCACTGTTTCTGGACATAAAATGACATTGGATAAATCGTGTATCTTATTTAGTAAGGAAACCCATGATCATGTAACAATCCGTTATCTTTGATACTGAATATTCATACTCGTGATCTGAGTTAGAAGTACCTTAGTACTCCTATCACTTTCCATAAATTAAAAATTCAAACTCACATGAACATTTTGCAGGTCGTGGATGCTAGAATTACTTATAGGTATCATAAACTTCTTTCTCAGGATGCTATAACTTTTCTTTATAAAAATTTGGATCAAGTCATCCATATTTATCTGATGGATGTTTTTCTTATACCTAAGTATCTTTGTAGAAATATGGTCTCTCACTTCTGCAAATTCTGGTGGGTGAAACTCTAGATCCCAAGGACAGAAAACTCCACCTTTTAGGCTGGGATATTTTTTGTTCTCCCAAGTATGAAGATGACTAGGTTAGACAGGCAGAATTAAATAACCTTGTTATGCTTGCTAAGAATGCATGGAAATTAGTGGAATACCCATATTTCCTCATAGAAACTATTTCAAAAGCTATATACTTTTCAAACTATGATTTCTTGAATCCTAAATTTCCCTAAAGTTTGTACTTGGACCTGGAGATGACTTCACACCGTCTAAGAGATCATCAAACCTTTTGTCTCTTGAATTGTGGGAGATGGTAAATTTATTGATTTCTGATGTAACAATGGATCCCCTTCATGGGTTCTTCCATGTTAAACCCCCAGGTCCCTTAAACCCTAACCTTAAAGTTTCTTACTTTACCAACCAAGAAACTAGATCTTGGAACATTACCAGATTGAGCGCCCACTTATACAATGCTTTTGTTGAGAAGATTGTTAGTATTCATTTAAGTCAGATTTGCACTTCTGAGAGAAGGGCTTGGGGCTTTGAAGAATGGTAGATTTACCTCTAAGTCTTCCTACTTGGGTCTCATAGGTCTTAGACCTTCCCCTTGTAAAAAAATTTGGAAGTTCATTTGGAAACTAAGAGTCCGACATCGTATTTAGTTATTTTTATGAAATACTGCTAGGAATGGCATACTACCAGACTGGTTTTACATTTTAGAAGGCATACTGACTCTGGTATTTTCCCTAGATATTCTCTTGATAATGAGTTTGTTATGAATGCTTTGGTCCTTTGACTCTTTGCACATTTGGTTGACTTCTCTTTTTGCATTCAGAGCCAGGCTTCAACTGTCAAATCTTTGCTTGATTAGCTCTATTTTTTGTTCATTGATCTTGTATCCTATTTTCTTGATGATTTTAGACCTTTATTCTCTTCTCTGGTCCATTTGGAGTAGCAAAAATAATCTTTTGTTTAGTAAGGACGATGAAACACCTGGTGTTGTTCTGGGTAGAGCTAGAGCTATGATTGTGACTAGAAACCCCATATTCACCGTAGACCTTTCCCTGATATCATTATAAGTTATAAATGGATGCCTTTTCCTTTCGATTGGACTAAATGTAATACCGATTGTGCCTTTGATGATGTTCTTAAGTTTTTTGGACAACTGTACGTGGTATGGGATGAGAGATTATCTCAAGAAAGCCTTTGTGGTGTTATTGTTTTTGAAGTCTGCTCTCCAACTGAAGCTGAAACTCGTGCTACATGGGTCAAAATAAATTGTTGAATTGAAGCTCACTCATCTCATTGTTGAAAGTGGTAACCAATTTTCAGTTGGCATTTTTTTATGGTGATCAACTCATAGATGTTCTTTTCAAAGACATTTATCTTTTTAGTTCTATTTTAGTTACTTCTAAATTTACTTTCTAACCTCATGTTTGTAATGATGCCGATCATACATTGGCTCATTGGGGTAAGGTAAACTATACTTCAATGTTGTGGTTGAGATCTCTAATTTTTCTCTTGACAATTGTTGAGGCTAATCGGTAGCCTTTTTCAAGACCCTGCTTATTACAAAAAAACACTTTGTAGATTATGTGACCCGTATAATGTAGTCAAACCCACCTGTCTCGGCATAGATCTCGCCAGAAATTCATGTTTCCTCCTCAAGTGAGACGAAATATTCCATATCGCCAAGACAAAATTTAAACAAAAATATCACGTAACTCAGCCGAGATGAGGTTACTTTGGGAGATTTATTTTAAGTAATCAATAGATCCCTAAAAATCTAAAAATTGGGTTAGTTCTTCACTTGTTCTTCTTATAAATCTCATATTCATCCCAAAATATTCATAAAATCACCTTTTTTTCTCCCTTTCAGATTCATCATCATGTGTATTTGATAAAATTAAAGCTTTAATCCATATTTTACAGCAATTGAGGTACGTCATTCGTTAAACTTCATCAACATCTTTCTCGATTTAGCATGTTGTTGCTAAATCTTATGATCACTAGCATGTTGTTGCTAGTCACAAAGATTTTTGATTCATATCCTTAGCAGCCCTTGTACTATACTAACCTAGTAATTCAATTTAACTCAAGGAAGTGCATAGTCGTAAACGAACTATTATACAATCTGCTCTAAAAACACAGCGATCAATTGGGTTCATCTCTTCTTTGACTTATCAGCTTCCCCATGCTATATATATTCTTGAATCATGTTCCATTACTCGATTATACGTACAAAATTTATGCAAGGAATTTTATTATACATACTAGATTCTTTAGTATGTTTGTGGGCCTTCTTTCTAGCTTGTTTCTACTCAACTTGTTATACTGAATTTCCTAGTAGAAATTTTCAATCCCGTACAGAGTTTGGCTTGGGATCAGTTTCCACTAATTATATCTTATGTTTCAATTTGTTCATATTGTTCCACGAATTGTGCCTTCAGTTAAGAAGTCTCACATTTGATATTTCAAGTTTCAAATGTTTATTTTTTCACTTGATGATGTGTATCATAAGTGCACATATTAATTCACTTATCTTCTACTTTACTAATGAATAACATAGTATTAAATAAGTTTTGTTCCCACAAAGAGCGAGGAGTTTTAGTTTTCAAGCGTTACATAAGGGATTTGTTTAAGATTAATAATAATTAACAAAGCAATTAAAAGTAATAAAGATGCAAGCAAGTGAGAGAAATATCGATCAAGGAATCTTTCTTCATTACTAAACAATCATCAAATTAGTACAATAATATATTCTTCATTAATCACATATTATTACCAACCGTAGGATAACATGTACGCTTAGTTATCCACGAAATTCCTTATATATCACTAGGAAACAAGTATGCTTATTCACCAGATTATTTCCGTTTGAGACACCATGAAGTACGCTCTCAAGGTGTAACTCAATCGAATGCCTTAGGGTTTGTGAATTTAGGTTTGATCCTAGAAATTAAACTCAACACACTTGGTTTACTTACTAGTGTTGTTTTTACTTGCAATTGCTCCAGAATCCCTCTTTAAGGTCTCACAATCTCTATTTGTGTAGGAGTTATTCAATAATTACGGATATCATAACTCTTTACTAGAGTTAGCTTAATTAACAAACTAATTTAGTTTACCACCTAAACAATTTATCAATCAATCAGAAACATTAATTATAGTAAAACCAAACGATAATCATGTGAAATATTAAAAAATAGATTTATATACTAAATTAAATCATTTATTAGAACTTAGAACTCATTCTCAATTAATAAGAAGTTTAGATACTCATGGAATCAGTAAATTCCATGAGTTAAATAAAATATAATAAAAAAATAGTTACGATGGTGGAAACGCTCCAAAACTCTAGTTTTTCTCCCAAAAAGCTAGATGAAAATCAATGTAGCAATCTCCTTAAATAGTCCCCAAGTTGTAGAAAAGCTCGTGCTTCGAATCCCATGCAAAACGGTTGTCAAATAGGCCAAAAATAGCCAAGCCAAATAATCAATTATTCTTATCTAAAGAGCAACGACCACGGTTTTTGAAAGTCTGCCACACTTTTGAATCGGACCCGTGGCTAAATGTATGTTGAGAAGACGTTAAAATTTTAACTTTTCTTAAATGTTATATTTTTAACTTTTCTTACACTCCGTTTACACAAAATAACTGAGTATGAGATTTTAGTTTTTGATAATGCTCGTTAATTACTCACCGAGGAACAATAGCCACCTTCACCCAAACTCAAACAAGCCTTTGAGTAATAATCTCGGTCCTAAAACTAATGTAATCAACGTTGCCTTCTCATGAATGTTCGGCTATAAATCAGCAAACACTCTTCATTGCCCTTAAAACCCTGGACCGAGCACACACCTTCACTGCCATAATATTCTCCAACCTGTTTTCTGGAGATTAAGTGTCTTTTTTCCCTGTTTTTTTTTCAACTTCACCATAGTCCATCATTACAGCTCTATTATACCATAATACATCATCACCATTCACTACCGTGAATACTCCCCAACTCGAGTTCAACTTCATAAACTTATTGTGAACAACAACAACACCTTTGGTATTCTATTGAAGCTTCTGAATTGTGATGTAAGGTCGTGGTCGATGTACTTCAATAGTCAGGGTTGGTTGGAGAGAACATGCTTCATTGTCGTCTTCAATCTCAGTCATTACCATCGTCTAACTGTCAACCTCATCAATGACTGTAATACCCCGATTCGGTAGGTAGGGTTTGCAGAATGGAATATAGGTAATGGTTTGTCATTTCCTAATACCAAGGCCTTTTCAGCAAAGTTGGCTCCAGAGTAAGAAAAAATCTCTGCAGTTAAGCGTGCTCGGACGGGAGTAATCCAGGGATGGGTGACCTCCTCGGAAGCTGTTGCTGGATAACCGCAGTGGTGCCAGTTGAAAACCCCACACCGCCGAATAACCATAATGGATAAGTGGGGACAATATAGGTGGAGGGTTGGGTCATTAGAAATTGTATCAGAGCGGACGACGGGTCACCTGCCGAGGGTGAGAGAGTACGCTGGACGGGGTGTTCCAGGTACTGGTCTCATGAGTGGCAGGAAACGTTGAAGATATGGGATTGTGTATTACGGAGCCGAGGACCGCTCCAATTTAAGATGGTGGTATTCTAATACCCTGATTCGGTAGGTAGATTTGCTGAATGGAATATAGGTGTTAGTACCTAAAAATTGATTCTAGGCAAAATAATGTACTGTAGAAGTAATTTATTTAGATTCAAAGATCAGAATTGTACAGAGCCAGCCTAAACCAAGATAGTATCCATTCCGCCTGCTTTGGTCATGATGGGAGGAAATGGGTTGATCTAAGGAGAAAGAAACAAAGAAAGTTGAAGGAATTATGTGTGTTGAATGATGTGTAGAGTTGCAGAACTATTGAGAGAAACCACGGAGCTTATGAGAATTGTAAGCTTGTTGAGATTTTGAAATGGGCTAAGGAGCCTATTTATAATATTTTGGGAACACACGTACCTTTCCTTGTAAAGTAGTGGAAATAGTAAAGAGATGGAGTAGTGGAAGTCGTGGGAACAATGGTGTAACCTCTCATTATCCATGGGAGTTTCTGGAAAACCACGATTCCATTATCTCGTTAACTACTCCAGCTTTTCCACTACTTTGTAATTTCCAGATCATGGGGTGTTACCACGCCACATGTTGATGTAACCGCCAGACCAAAACCCATGAATCATCTTCCCATGTAACATGATTTGATTTCTCGGAGGAATTGGTGGAGTCATGGACTCAATATAATGCTAGCACTAGCAAGAACAAAATACTCAAAAATAGGGAGAAGAGGAAACCAACGCTAGTGCTGCTACGTTAGCAATGTTGGCGCTAGCAATAGTGTTGTCAGGCCTTGCAGCGTTGTTGGCGCTGGATCTAGCGCTAGCAATAATGCTGCCAGGCCTTGCAGCGTTGTTGGCGCTGGAGCTAGCGCTAGCAATAGTACTGCCAGGCCTTGCAACGATGTTGGCGTGGAGCTAGCGCTAGCGTTTCCAATCCTGCAACGTTGTTGGTAATGGTTTTAGCGCTAGCACGTATATAGCCTTTTTGGCATGCACTTTGTTGGCTTCGTTAGATCTTTGGCCTTTTGGCACATGTGTGTGCTACTCGTTGGTGTTACGAGCCTGATTGGGGTTTCCCAAGGCTAGCACTTGCTAGTGCCATGATAATTTCCTATGCACCACTAAATTTGATATTCATTAATGTCGCGGTCATATTTATAGGTTGCTTAGAGTTTTTCAATTGTATGAGATTTATTGTTAGCATTTTATGCTTAATTTGTATGCATTGCATACAAATTTTTTCAAGAGATTCAACCGTGGAAGTTTGCAGCTTGCAATTATGCTTGACGTGACTCTGCAATTAGATGATATGCAATCTAATTAGTGTTTTTGTTCAGATATGGCTTAGCCTTTATTCTGAATGTTCGTAATTTTGTATAATCAACATATTCTATCTTATACAAATAGTTCGCATGGATGCACATAAAATAATGAGAGTTTAATTAATTATAGCTCTGAAATTTCTGTGGTGCATATATATGCGAAAAGAGCTAGGTGGATATTTATCCAGGAGCTGAATATCCCTTCTCGATTTTCTTACAGAATGTAGGATAAGAATAATATTCATATTTATGATGCTTGTCAGGAATTAATGTATATTTATTTCATGCTTTTTTGTAGCTTAGGCAAAGAGGAAATATTATAAAGAGGAGTATTACAGTTTTCTCCCTTGTCAAAAGTTCACCATCAACATTAAGTCCCATGCTTAGCGCGGAACTGTAATGTATTTCGTGGTAAGCACTAGATGGTGATACCAATACTAAGGCTCTGATGATGGAAACGACTACAACTTTTGCTGTGATGGAGGCGCGGATGAGCTGCACGTGTTGAACTAGTCATTGGGTGAATCTTGTCACCTTTATCTTGATAATAGTCGGTCCTATGCCTTGGAGGCGTGGCTGGGTTGCCCCTGCATGTACTGAATTGTTCACCGAGTGAAGATTGTCATCTTTCCCTTGATAACGGTCGGTCCTGGAGCCTTGGGCAGCAGTCGTGCTTAGATCCATTCTCCTAAGGATAAATTCCAGAAAATCCCACTTATTTGATTTTTAAGGTTTCCCACCTTTGCTTATTTAAATAAGTAGACGGTTCTAACCACTTTCACTTCTATTTTTCTGGATTTTCACCTTCATTCTTCCCAGAACTCAGAACAATCTTAAATCATTACAACATGTCTGATAACAATGGTAGCTCGAACCTAGGTAGCTCTTATGTCAAGCGTATTACCTGGATTGCAAGTCCTGTAAGTTTCTCTTTACTGCCAAGAATTCGTATATGATGATTACAGTGGAAGCCTGAACATGATTTCATTGATGTTTGTCCTAGATTTCTCGGGTTAAGAAGGTACCAAAGAGGCATATGAGCACTAGGAGCTTCAAGGCAATGGTAATCAAAAATTTTCCCTATTTTTCTTGAAACCGCCCATTTTTTTATTTTTTTATTTTTTTTGAACGTATTGTTTCTTATTCGGTTGTACCAGGAGATGGAGATTAGACGTGCTGGGGTTAAAGAAAATGAGAAAGTCGTACCAGCATATAGTAGAGTGAATATTGAAGCCGGGTTTAAGAGTTTCTCCAAAATCATGGATTCCCTTACAAATGTTGACTCGAGCCTTCCCCTTCATGATTATCCCAACTCCGGGCTCCCCTTTGGGTTATAAATGGATTCAGTATCTCGAAAGTACGAAGTAGTGGGAGGATTTTTTGGCCAAAATACCCTGGAGATCTCTACACAAAGATATGGAAGAAGTACGGGCATATTGCTACACGAAGCTGGTGAAGAGTCATATTCCCATTCTTGTAACAGCCGTCGCAGGACTCCTCCCGATTATTTCTGAAATGGATGATGCGCTTCTGTATACTGTTACAGACTTCAAAATCCAGGAATGGGATGAGATGTTGACTACTTGTGAGGGTCTCCGTTTCAAGTTAAACTGGTTGCATCAGCATTTGGAGAGTCTCAAAGAGGCTCATGCAACAACTTTGGTAGAAGGGAAAGCCTTGAAGGAAGAATCCTCTAAAATTTAAGAAATGGCTCAAGATCTTGAGACTCGTTCAGAGAAATATGATGAGAGATTAGGAAAATTGCATCATTGCAGTTACCCTCTACTCAAAGATCTGTTTTAGGATATAAGATAGATATCAAAAACATTCATGTTATTTATTTGTTTTGGGTTTGAATAGTTTGAATAAAGGATGTTTCTGATGAATGTAATGGGTTTTGAATTTGAAAGTTTAAATATATGTTTGAGTTATATCAGACTTGAGAAGGAGATGATAAGAGTGTTTTAGGAATAATATGCCTTGAGCCATTTACCATTAATGGTTGTCCCTACAACTTCTACATTCATATTAACCAGCTTGTAATACCCGCTTGGCATGGCCTTGGAGATCACATAAGGCCCTTCCTATTTTGGAGTAAATTTCGGAGCGGACATATCTTGTCGAATATGTTTAGTGTCATAAGCACCAGATCCCCTGCTTGAAATACCCGTGGCTTTACTACCTTGTTCTAAGCCCTAAAGATCCTTTGTCGATAATTCTCCGCATTCTTTTCTTCTTTGGATCGTCTGGATTCGAGTATGTCTAAATCCGCTACTCGACAACTGGGTATTTTGGATTCATCATAATAAACTCCACTTGTTGCTGCGATTCTGGCTGGTGGGACTTTAGTATTTGTAGGTAGAATTACGTCTGCTCCATATACAAGAGAATGTGGTGAGGTCCCTGTAAAACCCTTTGGATTAGTTATGTATGCCCCAAAAGCCATAGAAAATTGTTTATGCCATGTTCTTGGATGGTCGTAAATAGTACGACGTAAAATTCTGATAAGAGTTTTGTTGGTGCTTTCAGCTTGCACGTTCCCTTTAGGGTAGTATGGTGTGGAGAATAATTGCTTGATGCCATAGTTTTTGAGTATTTTTACACACATTTATTTGCAAATGGAGTGCCTTTGTATGTTACAATGTGCTTCGATATACCAAATATGCATATGATGTGTTCCTTGATCAAGGTTGTTATTGTTGCTCCAGTCGTACTTCTAAGAGGCATAACTTCGACCCATTAGGTGAAATATTCTGTGGCAGTGAGTATGTATTCGTGTTGCCTTGAAGAGGATGGATTGATTTTACCAATGATATCCAGTCCCCAGCTGTAGAATGGCCAATGGCTGCTTACCGAGTGAAGAGGAAGACAATGTGTGTGGATGAGATTTCCGTGGATTTAACATTTGTGATATTTCTAAAAAATGCATCTGCAACGTCTTTCATGATCGTCCAGTAGTATTTCTCATGGACTTGGAGAAATAATTTTCTCTTACCTTGATGTTCTCATTCGTGTATTATGTCTTATTCTGCCAGACATCGTTACAAATCTCTACCAAAACTTTTCGATAGAGTATTCCTTCATGGAAAATAAATATTTTGGCCTTTTGGATCAAGCGTGCCGCTTCCTACCTTTCCTGAGGTAGAATATTATCTTGAAGGTATTTGATATACGGCTCCCGCCAGTCTCCGGCACTGTGTATAGTTAGTATTTCTGACTGTCGCGGTGGGATTTGACAATTAGGGAAAGATCCATGTAACAACCGTGATTGAGCCTCAATGGTGGGCCAATAATACCCAAGACGTTGGAGACGTCTATATAAGGTTATTACCAGTGTCTGACCGCAACTCTCATGGTGTACCTAACTAAGTCGCCCTTGTGCCTCATTGTCTACCAAACATCGTGATAGGGATCCTTCTGAATTTCTATGGTACAATATCCCATGTAATAAGAAGAAATGTTTCAAATCCTTAAGACAGACCTTCCCTTGGCTGCGAGTTGCTGCACTCTTGGATGATAGGCGTCCTCTAGTAGTTGGTTTGTTCTTCATTAAGCTTGTCAATCCAGTTTGAGGGCATGGTTCATCTCTGTACGGTGAAAGTTACTTCCCAGTCTTCGGATTGGAGTTCCGAAGCTAGCGTTTCCAAGAAATCAACGTGTCTGTTGTTGGTGCGCCCTGTATGTATGATTGTTTCCTCATCAAATTGAGTTAAGATCTTATGTGCCTCGTCCCTATACAGGGCTAGTGGATCTTCCTTGAGACAATATACGTCACTCATTTGATTTACTAGTAACTTCGAGTTTCCTCTTATTTCAAGACGTGCTGCTCAAGGTTCCTTGGCTAGTGATAATCCTAGTATAAATGATTCATACTCGGCAGAGTTATTGGTACGTTGGTAGTCCAACTTGAATGAATGCGATAATACTTCACCCGTTGGCAAAACTAACACAACATCGGATCCTCCAGTATTGTTGCTAGGGATAGCAGAGCCGTCAAAGTATAAAATCCAGGCTTCTTCTTCGGCGAGTGAGATGTCTGGGAATTCTTCAGGTACATCTTTGTGTGTTGTAGCATCGTCTTCTCCTGGAAATGCTGTAAGTAGATCTGTGACTACTTGTCCCTTTATTGCTTTTGGTGATACACATGATATGTCAAACTCTGACGTTTGTAATAACCATTTTCCTGCTCCTCCTATTAGAGCGGGTTTTGATAGTAAAATTTTTATAGGGTCATCCTTGGCCATCAACTCTGCTCTATTTTCTAGTAGATAATGTTGAAACTTATGAACATCATGCACCAAGGATAGGCAAGATATTTCAACCTTGGGGTATTTCAGTTATGCATCTCTTAATGTGCGACTGAGATAGTAGATGGGATATCAGTCCCCATGTCATCTTTTTGAGCCAATAATGCTCCTATGGCCACTTCACTGAAGGCTGTGTAGAGAAGTAATGGTTTCCCCGAAGTTGGAGATTTCATTACGGCTGGTGATAACAATAATTGTTGAATTTTTTATGAAATATGTTTTGTTGTGTGGATGACCAGAAAAAACTCGCCTCTTTCTTCAACAGGGGTGTAAACGAAACAACAAATTGAGCTAATCCAGGGATAAAATATCGAATATATGATAACTTTCCCATGAAGCTTTTAAGTTACCTTACGGTGCCTGGTGGTTGCATGGTGATAATACCTATGTTTTAGTCAGGTCCACCAAAGGCAGACTTCAGAGGGTTCATCTTTAAATGTTATTCTCGACATCTCTCGAAAACTTGGCGTAAGACATCTGCATGGGATGCTCTGATTTTGGATTTTACTACCACGTCGTCGACATAATCTTTTACTTGCTTGTGCATCATGTCATGAAAGATTGTTGTCATGTCTCTTTGTAAGTAGCGTCAAGCATTCTTTAATCCATAGGGCATTACTGTGTAATAGAAGTTCCCGATGGGAGTTCGGAACGCAGTCTTCTCAGCATCATACTCGTACATCTTTATTTGATTGTAACCACTATATCCATCCATGAATGAAAACATGTTATGTCCACTGGTAGCATCCACGAGCATGTTGATGTTTGAAAGAGGAAAGTAATCCTTGGGATATGATTTGTTCAGGTTCCTGAAGTCCACACAACATCTTATTTGTCCATTCTTTTTCTTGACAGGGACAACGTTAGCCAACCATGTTGGGTGTTGGACAGGTTTGATAAAGCCTGCTGCTAGCAACTCTTAATTTCGATCTTGATTTGCTCCTAGACTTCGTGTCTGAACTGTCTGAGACTTTGTTTGACCGGTTTGGCGTCATGAGCAACGTGTAGATGATGAGTGACTAGTTTGTAATCTAACCCTTGCATTTTTTCATAAGTCCAAGCAAAAACGTCTTGATATTCCTTGAGCAGATTGACAAGCCCCAGTTTTTCTTCTGTTCACAAGTCTGAGTTGATCAAAACTGGTCATAGATTTTCTTCCGTTCCTAGATTGATGGATTCAAACGTATCATCCGTAGAATCTGTATCGTCTTGTAATTATCACAGTGCGTCCTAGACCTCTTCATGATATTGCTCCTTATTGTAGATGCATATTTGTAGGCAGGGAGATTCTTCACATGTCTCCCCTATTAATTGCTAACAACGATTTCGAAGGTAGACTACTCTTCCCTTGTTGTCGTAGTTGGTTACAAAACTGTGGTTCTTTTAGCAGGTTGAGGGATTGTGACGTTGGACATCCCATAATGATACTCATAGGATCTGGCAGTTACTTCTTATTGCTCAGCTCTTGCATTGAATGTTGATGCTTTGTCTGCTATCGATGCCCAGTCAGGTAACGACATGATGTAGACCTTCTTGGATGGTTTGACAGCATCACCTTCTAGTTTGAAGAACTTAGCATTATATATTGGAGTGTAGGGTGATAGCGACCACTACTATGCGTATGATTTTCCCATCCAGCACTGCTTTCACGTATTGATGGTAGGTGGAAGGAAAAACTTTGTTGTCATATAGCCATGGGCGCCACAGTATCATATAGTATTCGGGCTCTTTCGTAATGACGTGGAATTTAACCTTGGATACAATGGGACCAACTTGTAAATTTAAATAAACATGGCCATAAGAATTAGTACGATTACCTTTGAAATCCTTCATTACTATGTGATGTTGTATAATCTAGCTATGGGGAACTTGTACAACCTTGAGCGTCCTGAGTGTAATGATATTGGCAGTTGCTCCTGTGTCAATAAGGGCCCTCTTAAATTCGGCCTCCTTGACGTGAGCGGTGATGTACAGGGCTCGGTGTGACCTTCTTCGGCCATCATGTCCTCCTCTGTGAAGGTGATGCTATTTATAGTTGGGGTATCTGACATGGGTGTTTCTATTTCCATCGGTAACGGTATCAGGTATGTATCCACGGCTATGCGGTTGAGAGCAGTAAAGGTGTCGACACGTTGATCCTTGGAAAAATGAAGAAGCTCGCACATGTTTTTCAATTAGAAATATGGCTTCTTGGTTTACTGGTTTTTCTGTAGTGGTGAAGCTCCCAATATTATGAGACGGAGAATCACCAGTTGAGAAATCAATCCCTGGTCCTATGGATCCTGATCCTCGTTCGAAAGCGCTATGACATCCTACTTTTTCTATTAATTTGACAAGATAAGAGAATAAAGCACCAACCGCATCTTCCAGTCTTGCCAAAATTCTTGCTTGAGATTCTTGTCTTCGCATCAATTCAGCCAGAATGATTGAGGCTTCGACTACTTTAGTAACACCGTTGGTGGGACGTGGGTTGGTGGTGCCACTAACTGCTGGAGAGGGATTATGAGCATCACAACTGATGTAGACAGGGGAAATGTTAGAATTATGGCTAATTGAATCTGACCTACGACCAACCATCTTTGAATATTTTAATAATTGATTTGTAAATGGTTGAAGAATTGGACTCGTGACCGAGAGATTGATCTCCCACTGTGGTCGCCAATTCTTAGTACCTAAAAATTGATTCTAGGCAAAACAATGTACTGTAGAAGTACTTTATTTCGATTCTGAGATCAAAATCGTATAGAGCCAGCCTAAACCACGATAGTAGCCGTTCCGCCCTGCTTCGGTCACGGTGAGAGGAAATGGGTTGATCTTGGGGGAGGGAAGCAAAGAAAGTTAAAAGAATTATGTGTGTTGAATGATATGTAGAGATGCAGAACTATTGAGAGAAATCACAGAGCTTGTGAGAATTGTAAGATTGCTGTGATTTTGAAATGGGCTAAGGAGCCTATTTATAATAGTTTGGGAACACATTATCTTTCCTTGTAAAGTAGTGGAAATAGTGAAGAGATAGAGTAGTGGAAGTCGTGGGAACAATGGTGTAACCACCCATTATCCCTGGAAGTTTCTAGAAAACCATGATTCTATTATCTCGTTAACTGCTCCAGCTTTACCACTACTTTGTAACTTTTAGATCATGAGGTGTTACCACGCCATATGTTGCTGTAACCGCCATACCAAAACCCCATGAATAATCCCTCATATAACATGATTTGATTTCTCGTAGGAATTGGTGGAGTCATGGACTCCGGATAATGCTAGCACAAGTAAGAGCAAAATACTTGAAAATAGGGAAAAGAGAAAACTAGCACTAGGCTAGCAGTTCCGTTGGCACTGGAGCTACCGCTAGTGCTTCCAGGCTAGGTTAGCGTTGTTTGCGTTGGAGCTAGCGTTGCCAGGCCTTGTGATGGTGTTTTTATATAGTGGTAAAAAGAGGTTCGTTACTCGAACTTGTGAAGGTAATGATTTTAGAAAATATTATACTTAACCTAAACTAATAAAAATCAGGAAAATACACTAGAGATGATTTTTAGAAAATATGGGGAAAACCAGGAATCAAGATTCAGTTATTTCTAACAATTCATGTGATTAATCATGTAATTCTTTTTAACAATTTAATTCAAGTTTGTCAAAAATATGTTTCCTAAAAGAATAATTGTAAATCCTAAGCATGGGACATCAAGAGTAATTAACTAAGCATTACCCATCAAAAGAGAACACAACTATTTAATAAAAACATTTTTTTTAATTTAAATCCATGCAAATAATAATAAAAGAATTATAAATAATTAATTAAAAATAGACTTACCACATAAAATTGAGAGAAAAACCTCCTCCATCATCCCAGTAAATAGACTTAGCTCATGTGAAGAAAACTTGCTCAAAAGTTGATTTCATTGCTCAAAATATTGATTACAAGGTTAAAGAATAGTGCAACAGCTGAACAGATACGTATATAAGTGTCACAGAACAGGGTTCAGCTGTTACAGAGAGCTTTAAGCAACAGAAACGTTCAAAACTTAACGCAACAGGAGCAGAGCTGTAACAGTGGAACAACAACAGTTATAAGTGTGTCTGAGTCGTCTTCTTCAGCGATGGTGGGTGAAGAACAGTGCCGGCGATGCACCAGCAGGTCACCGGCGGCGCCGGAACTTCACCGGATTTTCTCTGAATCGCT
>JAJJMC010012129.1:2930928-2946741 GCA_023531435.1 Papaver californicum
ATGATGGTTTGACTCGGTCAACTGACTTTGACCGAGTTGACTGGGCCTTGACCCGCTGAGTTGGCCCGATCCAGTTCATCCCGATCCAAGGGTGCCCCAATCCAAAGTGTGGGTGCCTTGATCCATTTTCCCGGGTGCTTTGAACACTTTTTGAGCCAATTTTTCCACAAATCTTTATTCTTCTAGTGTACCTACAAAAGCATAAAAACATGTAATAGACATAAAATCGAATACTAACTTACTAGAAATTAAGGTTCAATTTAGACACTAAAATGTGTCTATCACCTTGCAGCACTGTTGGCGCTGGAGCTAGCGATAGTGCTGCCAGGCCTTGCAACGATGTTTGTGCTGGAGCTAGCGCGTGCACAACCATGGCTTGTTTGGCACGCACTTTGCTGGCTTCGTTGGCTCTTTTTGGCCTTTTGGAACATGTGTGTCCTACTCGTTGGTGTTAGGAGCATGACTGAGGATGGCCAAGGATAGCACTTTCTAGTGCCATGATTATTGCCTATGCACCACTAACTTTGATATTCATTAATGTCGTGGCCATATTTATGGCTTGCTTAGAGTTTCTCAATTGCATGAGATTTATTGTTAGCATTTTATGCTTAATTTGTATGCAGTGCATACAGAACATTTTCAAGAGATTCAGCCATGGAAGTTTGCAGCTTGAAATTATGCTTGACGAGACTCTGCAAATAGATGGTATGCATCTAATTAACGTTTTCTTTCAGATATGGCTTAGCCTCTATTCTGAATTTTTCTAATTTTGTATAATCAGCGTATTATGTCTTATACAAATAGTTCGCATAAGTGCACATGAAATTACCAGAGGTTAATTAATTATACATCTGAAATTTTTGTGGTGCATATACATATGCGAAAAGAGCTACATGGCTAATTTGGTCAGGATCTGAATATCCCTTCTCGATTTTCTTGCATAATATAGGATAAGAATAGTATTCATAATTCTGATCCTTGTCAAAAATTAATGTATAGTTATTTCATGCTTTTTTGTAGCTTAGGAAAAGACGCAATATTATAAAGGGGAGTATTACAGTTTTCTCCCTTTCCAAAAACTCACCATCAACAATAGGTAATGGTTTGTCATTTTCTAACACCGAGGCCTCTTCAGCACAGTTGGCTCCAGAGTTGGAAAAACGCTCTGCAATTAAGCATGCTCTGGCGGAAGTAATCCAGGGATGAGTGACCTCCTGGGAAGCTGCTGCTGGATAATCGCCGTGGTGCCCGTTGATAACCCCGCATTGCCGGATAACCACAGTGCCTAAGTGGGGACAGTATCAGTGGAGGGTTGGGTCATTACAATGAAAACTAACTTCGTCTCACAAATGGCTGCCTTGAGATGGAATGGCTGGTGCCTTTAGTCACATTCAAAAATTTCCCCCCGGAATAAAATCGCAGGCGTCCTTAGTAATTTTGTGATTTAAACTCGTTGAACATTCAGTTCTATGGAATTAACAAGCTTAACTTCTCATTTTTCTCATAACTTCTACATACAACGTCAGAATGACCTCATCCTTTCGTCGTTGGCTTCGTATATTCATTCTCAACAAATGAGGAAAATAAATTCTGGATTTGAATGATTTCTACTTGGTATTTGTTCTTTCTTCCTTTGTAGCACTTCTTTCCTTGCACAATTAAGTGTCAGTCACTCTTCTTGGCTGATTTTACCTAATTAAAAACAATTAAAAAAAATAAATGTAATATATAATACTTTACAAGAAATCTATAAAATAGTAGCATGAAACACCCAAAATATTTTGAAAAATATCCTTATTACTGACCATTTCCCTCTTGATCCAGAAGTAAGATGTTTTATAAAGTTTATGTATTATACATAGAGAGCTAATATATTTACCTACTTATCTTTCATATTTTAGTTGCACTCAAAGAAACAAAATCGTATATAACAACAAAAATTGAACGATATTATCTTTATCCAATATAATAAAAAATTGCAGCTCGATACAAGGAAATCCAAGAATATAACGATAATGGGAAAGCTCAAGAATCATGATCTTATTTTTCTGGATGAGCGTAATGAATGGTTGGATCCATAAATTTTGAGGACTTGGCTGTGGAAGATGATAATGTAACTTTAGGTGATTTACAAGAGACTGTTAGTGAAGAAAGTAAGCCAGTTCGTATGAGAGGTGCCTCAAGATCTAGAAGTAAGTCTTATTATCCAACTGACTTTGAGTATTATGGATATGATACTAATCAATGTATGTGCGACACTGAAAAGGGACTATTTGGTGGTGATTGAAATAATGGAGTAAATATAGATGATGATATATATCTTTAACAAGTCTAATGATCTTGATTAGAATAGTAATGTGTTTGTTTCATTGGCATTTTAGATGGTAAACTTTGAAGTTGTTGAAGTTGCACTTGTTTATTTCTCTTGGGTTTCCAGTTCGAAATTAGTATGGATCTTGGGTTTTCATCTATTTTTAACGAATACTTGTTTCTTTTTTAAAATTGGTGGTAATTCATTATATCTATACACATAACTTAAAAGGTGCAATGTGTGAAAAATGTTTAATATACATACTATAGATATAAAGTTCAGAAGCGAGGTTTTAGGAACAACTCCGAGATTTCGTCGAGAATCTCATCGCGATGAAGTTGTCCCAGTGTATAGGTCCTAACCGAGAAAGAACAAAATACGAGATTGAGTACATTGGAACCATCTTGATTATGTTAAATGGGATATTACTATGTCATTCTTGAGTGAAAGATGACGATATTTTTCCATGAGGCAGAGTTGCATTCATGTCAAATCTCCTAGAGGTTTGACATGATTTTCATGAAGAGCAAAAAATTTAAGCGAACTCTAACATCACATCTTTGGAAGAAAAAAAATCTTGTTCGAAAAGGAAATCCATTGATAAATAAGCTGCCATTTGATATCGTATCATCTGAGATGTCTTCCATTTCAATTAATCACAAATACAAACAGTAGAAATAAAATAGAAAAAATAAAAATTCGAAAATGATTATGTTTGTTATGATCTAAATTTATTAGATGAAAAAAAGGTGTGATATTAGGCCAAAAATCATGATACGTTTTGGGAAAACAAAATTTCCATTGGATGAAAAAAAAATTAAACGTGTTAGTACCCAAAAATTACTTCTAGGAAAAACAATGTACTGTTGAAGTACTTTCTTTAGATTCGGAAATCAAAATCGTACAGGACAAGCCTAAACCACGATAGTAACCGTTCCGTCCTGCTTCGGTCACAAGGAGAGAAAACGGGTTGATCTTAAGGGAGGGAAGCAAAGAAATTTGAAGGAAATAAGTGTGATGAATTGTGTGTGAGATGTTGGACTATTGATAATAACAGAGCTTATAAAGAATCATAAGCTTGTTCTCTTTTCTGAATGGGCTAAGTAGCCTATTTATAATAGTTTGGGAACACACGTTTTCATTGTAAGTAGTGGAGGTAGTGAAGAGATGGAGAGATGGAGGTTGTGGGAGGAATAGTATAACCGCCCACTTTGTCTTAGGAAGTTTCTGGAAACTTCTAGATCATTATTCCATCACCTCTTCAACCGCTATAACTGTCACCATTACTTGTAACTTTCTCATCATGAGGTGTTGCCACGCCGCATGTTGTTGTAACCACTATACCAAAACTCCATGAATAATCCCCTCATGTAATATGATTTGATTTATCGTTAGAGCTAGTGGAGTCATGGCTTCAAAGCCGTGAGTTTTGCTATAAAATAAGCGATATTGGCTCAATCGGGGCGTTGGTATCACAACTGTCATGGTTGTGGCCTAAAAGATGTCGCTAGCAATGAAAAATAATGTTGGCACATGCGAGTAATGGATGGCACTAGCACGAGAAAAATAGAATGGCGCGGAAGCAGGAGGCAAGGCGCGGCAGCAGCAACGGGTAGAGGGCGTTGCTGGTAAGGAAGGAGGAGCGCTGGCGCTAGGTCTGCTAGCAGCGCAGACTGGGCCCTCTTGGCGCTAACACGCTGATGCATCTTGTGCTATGTTAGTGTTGTTGTTATTGTCGCTAAAAGCGTGGCTAAGGTTTGCACCTTCTAGTTTGGCGGCCATGGCCTATGCACTGCTAATGTTGACATTTGCTAATTCTGGCCATAACTATGGCCTATTTAGAGTTTCTCAGTCGCATGAGATTTTGATGTTAGTATTATGCTTAACTTTTATGCAGTGCATACAAAACATATTCAAGAGATTCATCCGTGAAAGTTTGGAACTTGAGATGATGATCGATGTGATTCTGCAATTAGATGATATGCATCTAATTAGCATTTTTATTAAGAAATGGCATAATGTTCATTCTGAATGTTCGTAATTTTGTATAACCAGCGCTTCCTGATTAATACAGACGATTTTCACATGAAATAACGAGGGTTTAGCTGGGTAAAACCCTGAGATTTCTACGAGAACATATATATACAAAAGGGCTACAAGGCTAGTTTAGCCACGAGCTGAGGATGCCTTCTCAATTCTCTTGTGGAATGTAAGATATGTGTACTTATCTATAATTCTGATGTTGGGTCAGAAATTCGTTTATTATATTTTGGCATCCAGGCAAGGTAACTCATGCCCTTGTCAAAAACCCACCATCTACATTAATTCCCTTGTTTAGCGAGGAACGAGTAATGTTGCGTGGTAAGCACTAGATGGTGGTCTGTTATACGAGATAAAATGTGACTTTTATCATTTAATGGTTAAATATTACTAAAAAGAGTAGCAATTGGCTGAGCAAGTTTTGTTTTTTCTGCGATTGTACTCTCAGGTATTTGGAGCATTGATAGGGCTTGCTAAGCTGGTGCTTGTTAGTGTTATGATCATTTCCTATGCACCGTTAGCTTTGGTATTCATTAATATCATGGTCATATTTATGGCATGTTTAGGGTTTCTCAATCATATGAGATTTAATATTAGCATTTATGCTTAACTTTTATGCAGTGCATACAGAACATTTTCAAGAGATTCGGCTGTGGAAGTTTGTTATTTGAGATAATGCTTGATGTGACTCTGCAATTAGATGGTATGCATCGATATTGCATAGCCTTTATTGTGAATGCTCGCAATTTTATATTATCAACATATTTTGGTTAATACAAATAGTTTGCATGGACCCGCATGAAATAACAAGGGTTTAAATGGGTAAATCCCTGAAATTTGTAAGGCCCATATATATGCAAAAGATCTACAAGGCTAATTTATCCAGGAGCTGAATATCCCTTCTCGGTTTTCTTGCAGAATGTAGGATAAGAGTAATATTCTTAATTCTGATAATTTATCAGAAATTGATGTATATTTGTTCACGCTTTTGCATCTAGGAAAAAAGTGATAATAGAGATACAATGCTAATTAGCCAGGAGCTAAATATCCATTCTCAATTTTTGCAGAATGTAGGGTAGGAGTACGTATCCATAATCTTGATGCTTGCCAAAATTTTATACGTATCCATTTCATGCTTCTGCAGATAGGCACAATAAATCAAAATAAATCAACGAGCTTAGTTGTCTGATTTTACCAGGATTTCTGATTAGATGACGCTCCGATGATGTCAAATAATCGTTAAAGGAGCAATAGCTGATGTAGTAGTGCCTGTAGGATGATAGAGCGACGTCTGGAGAACATGAACTAGTGAAGCATTGCTGATTTATATGATGAAGAGACCAAAATTGACCCATGTATAACAAGAGACCATGGCTTCAAATAGGAACTCCTTCTTGACCATCACCGACCACCAGCGCTCTTTTTCTTTCTCCTCTCGCTCAGCAGCAGCAGCAGTATCAAAAGTTGAGACGACGAGGGTCACAGTAGCAAAGCAATGATGACATGAAGTTGGTGACATTTTCTGATTCAGAGCTTGTATGGTCACTCAATCATGCGTGCACACTTTTAATTTGTAAACTCGTGCAAATTTTTGGACTTCAAAGACTTTAGGGCAAGAATCACATATCATAGCCCGTAGATCCGACTGACGCGCCCTTTTAGTATGTTATAGAGGATACACAGATGAACACTTTTCGTTAAGGATGTTTTTCCTTTTTCCCCAACGATGGTTACCGATTTCTAAGTTCATAGAATGCATGTGTGACAGCAGGAGTAGTCAAGATAAATTGGAGAGCTCATGATGGTAAGTGTTGTCGTGGGGATATGGGAATCTTAAGATTCCCAAGAGAATGTGATGCTCTCCATTTGGAGAAGATGAATTCCTAACAGGAGTTTGTAAGCCCATATTCTAGGTGTTGATAGGAGAAACGTGAATCTGAAGTGGTCAGGCTTGTCGAGTGTTCATTGTGCTAGAGACAGTCGTGGTTGCCTCATTACCAGCGATAGTTGAGATCATGACCATGAGTTCTGTCTGTTTAGGGTTTGATTGGAGCATGAGGGGAAATGATGGCGTCACCTTGAGAATTACGAACTCAATATGTCTTCCATAGTTGACTAGTGTGATTGAAATTAACAACAACAACAATAAAGGCGAAGTCTTCATGCTATGGACGTGATCAGGTTAGGAGAGGAACCTCACGAGTTGTGGAGGTACTTACGTACAGATGCTTTCGCCAGGATGATGCGAGTGGTGGGTTTTGTTGCTACTACGTTGTTGATTAAATACTCTGGTCGAAGGAGGTGACTGCATTAAATCTCTGACAATAAAGAAGCTTTCAGTCCCCAGGTATAACTACTTTGGTCTATTACTCGACGATGAATGATTTGATAGTATCATCATGAGTCCATGCCCCTAGGGTCGGATCAGGCATGGGAATCCAGGAAGGTTCATATCTCCTATTTTATCGTTGTCTTTGCGCGTCATGGCTGGAGAAAAAACTTGAATTGAAGTTGGAGCCCTTCGTTGGTGCCCGGGTTGTCGAGTCGAAACTGAGACGTTTTTTGTGAGCATTGACTGAATGAAATTGTTTCTTATTCTGACCTTTTGGCTCATAATCTTGTTTTACCCTTCTGGATGTGATGATGATATGCTTATATGGGCAAAGTCCTCTGGAGACGTCGTAGGTGAAGAGGATGAGCTGAAAGGTATCATGTTGCCGACGTGGTGCTGCAGGTGTCTTCAAAGACTATGTTCCAAGAGGAGTCTCTTGAGTCATCTTCTGTATACTTGATGGTTATGAGATGTATTGAGGTGAGTAGTCCCCTGTCACATTTCTCTTTGATTTCTGAAGTTATGTTTTCTGGAGTAGGATTGGGATGTGTCTCAGCCTCGTCAGGGGTTGCAGACGCCTATTAGATCTGACGATGTAGTTGGGAGAGGTGAAGATACCTTTGCGGTTGTGACTCTCTGGTTGACCATATTTTATAGGCTGGAGAGGTTCCTAACAATGAGGGTATCTTGTGCAAATCTGCAGTTCCCAAGTGTGGTTCTTGTGATCTTTCGGATGCGGTTTGTTGAAGTTGGTGCTCCAAATAGTGTTGTTGCGTAGGATGCCAATGCGATAAAATTGAAACAATTGAGTATATGAACGCTGGAGTTGACTTTGACTTTGATTTTGATAGGACCCGACTCTCGGAGGAAGATAACTAAGCTTGTTGTCCAGATGGCTTTGTCGTCATATGAGAGCCATACTTAAGAACTTGAAGGAAGTAGGTGCATCTTCGGCTTAGAAGTGATTACCAAGGCTAGATGTGATGCTGAAAGACTATCCTGAGAATTGAGGCTTGCAATTGAATCCCTTGCACAGGTGGAGAGAGCGTATGCTGATGGCATTGAATCACTCTTCAAAGATCCTTTTGAAGTAGTAGGTTTTGAGGGTTTTTATGTGTTTTTGAGATACCCGGTTTTTCTGTGGTTTTATTTTGGGATTTTGAGTACGTAGATTTTGAATGGTTTGCAAAAGATTTTTCTAGAGAGGGAACTAATATTTTATTTAATAAAATAATTGAAATCCTAAGTATAAATGCAAGGCACTGCAAACATCTTGGAGGAATTACAAATGTTGCGTAAAAAAAAGGAAAATATTGCTAGAGGTGGTAAAGTGCTTAAGCCTTGACAGATTTGTCAGGGGTGGTGAAATGTTTATGCCTTGACAACTTTAAGACACTTGCCACTAACAACTACCCTTATTGGTTTATCAATATTGACGAGTTTGTAGTATCCACCTAATTTAGTTTTAATGATTAGATATGGATTTTCTCCAGGAGAGGCATTAGTGTTTCCGATTTGGAAAGGGTTGGGTTTTGATATCTCAAGTTGATGACACATTTTAAGGATGATTGATTTATTGGTTTCAATAGTTCCAGTAGAGACGACCGCTATCCTTCGACAAACTTTTGAAAGGGATCTTCCCTTTCATAGCATCAAGGCACTATGAGGTTGATACTCGATTCGAGTCCCCAAGCCTTGATGGGACGTGGGACAATTGGTTGTAAAGAGAGTTGATGAACAAGACTTACTTGTAGGCGAAATCCACGGGCGTACGACATCACATATCTTCTATGCAATCGTTTAGCGTCCAAATCCGTTGTTTGCTGATGTTCTTGAGTGAGCAATCTTTAGGGTCTGCTGGCCTGTTGGCTCCTACAGATGGGTCCCTTGGTGACGATTTCTTTATAGATGTATTAAGCCTTGCCTTGTTGTTGTGGATTCTAAGACGTCCCAGATCTATGTCGTAGTCTGGATCTATACGATTGTTGATGGTGAATTGGTAGCGGACACTCCTGACCAGAAAATGGTAGTGGTAGTGGTCTATCTAGACCTTTATGAATGACAAAGTTTGATCATTGTATCCCTGGTAGCTTTCTTTGAATGGGGATCTCCCCATCGCGTCGAATGTCGATTCTGGATGTGCTGGCACTGGTAGCATATGGCGCTGGCAGCAGCAGATGGCGCTGGTACCAGCGGATGGTGGTGGCGGTAGCAGATATTGCTGGCAGTAGCAAATAATGTTGGCTGGCTCCATCTGGTAACGTCTTGATAAAGGTGAGTACCTTTATCTCTTTATGTGACAAGAAAATAGGAGAGAGATGTCTCCTTAGTGTAAGATTCTCTAGATCTCAAGTAGACAGGAAGGATGGTTCTGGTGAGATAGAGATAAGTCTTTCTTTTTTTTGTGATTTTTGTAGGGACCTTTCTAAAACTCCACTGGTGTTGAGATTTTGTTGTTTATTGTTTCCTAGTACCAGATCAGAGACTATAGAAACTTCTCCTTTATCTTTTTGACGTGGGCTCTAGAGATGTTAGCATCAGCAATAACTTTTGAGGCGTTTCTGGTTTGCTCCGTATGATACTTTTGTTGTTCTAGAGGTGGTTGCTCCCTACGAGTCTTAATAGGAGTGAGTATGATGGTCATGTCTGCTTGTGCTTCAGTAAGGGTTTCTTCATCATGTTTGAGAGACTTGGTGATGCTTGCCTATCCATGGCGTTTCCAGTAGCACTGCTTGAAAGAGTAGTGTCGGTGTTTTTGGTGAAAGAATCTTGAGGAATGGAACACCAGAATTGAGATTGGTTGTTGGACCTGAATTGAGTTTGATGATTGAACTAGATCTAAGATCCACCCTATTTTCAGATGGTTGGAGAATCGATTTTCAGATAATAGAAGAATTGGATTTGTGACCGAGAAATTGTTCTCCCAATGTGGTCACCAATTGTTAGTACCCAAAAATTACTTCCAGACAAAACAATATATTGTTGAAGTACTTTCTTTAGATTCGGAAATCAAAATCATACAAAACAAGCATAAACTGCGATATTATCCGTGCCGTCCTGCTCCGGTCACAAGGAGGGAAAACGGGTTGATCTTAGGGGAGGGAATCAAAGAAAGTTGAAGTAAATAAATGTGATGAGTTGTGTGTTGAGATGTTGAACTATTGATAATAACAGAGATTGTAAAGAATCGTAAGCTTGTTCTCTTTTCTGAATAGGCTAAGTAGCCTATTTATAATAGTTTCGGAACACACGTTTTCCTTGTAAGTAGTGGAGGTAGTGAGGAGATAGAGAGATGGAGGTTGTGGGAGGAATAGTGTAACCGCCCACTTTGTCTTGGGAAGTTTCTGGAGACTTCAAGATCATTACTCTATCACCTCTTCAACCGCTATAACCATCACCACTACTTGTAACTTTCTCATAATGGGGTGTTGCCACGTCGCATGTTGTTGTAACCACCAGACCAAAATCCCATCAATAATCCCCCCATGTAATATAATTTGATTTCTCGTGAAATATAGTGGAGTCATGGCTTCAAAGCCGTGAGTTTTGTTGTAAAATAAGTGATATTGGCTCAATCGGGGCGTTGGTAGCACAAGTGTCATGGTTGTGGCCTAAATGATGGCGCTAGCAACGATGAATAATGCTGGCACATGCGAGTAAAGGATGACACTAGCATGAGCAAAGGGTTGTTAGCAGCGCAGGTGAGGCCGCTAGCGTTGTTAGCAGCGTTAGCGCGCATTTACAACTTATGCTATGCTGGTGTTGTTTTTATTGTCGCTAAGAGCATGGCTAGGGATGACACCTGCTAGTTTCACGGCCATGGCCTATGTACTGCTAACGTTGTCATTTGCTAATATCATGGTCAAAACTATGACTTATTTAGAGTTTCTCAGTCGCATGAGATTTTGATGTTAGTATTATGCTTAACTTTTATGCAGTGCATACAAAACATATTCAAGAGATTCAGCCGTTTAAGTTTGCAACTTGAAATGATGTTCGATGTGACTCTGCAATTATATGGTATGCATCTAATTAGCATTTGTATTCAGAAATGGCATAATGTGCATTCTGAATGTTCGTAATTTTGTATAACCAGCGCTTCCTGATTAATATAGACGATTTGCACATGAAATAACAAGGGTTTAGCTGGGTAAAGATATGAGATTTCTATAGGAAAATATATATACAAAAGGGCTACAAGTCTAGTTTAGCCACGAGCTGAGCATGCCTTCTCAATTCTCTTGCGGAATGTAAGATATACGTATGTATCCATAATTCTGATGCTGGGTCAGAAATTCGTTTTGTTATATTTTGGCAGCCATGCAAGGTAACTTTTACAATTCATGCTCTTGTCAAAAACCCAACATCTACGAAACGTTTTCATAAAAGTTCTCGACTAAAGTTTTCATTTTGTACATGCCAGATCATGAATTAGTAACTATATCCAATCTATAAAAAAGTTCAATTGTTTCAAGCAAGAATTGTAGTCGACTCGTTAACTAAAACTGTTCAACATATCTATCAAACTAAACTACCGCTATTAAATATACTCACTAAACACACAAATTTCACTCAATTTTCAAATAATTCCACCATCAACATCGACAACACTATCTTCCTTTCTTTTTTTGTCAATAACAACCTTTAATGTGAAGATGGAAATCTTCAAGATCTAAGGTCTAGATAAACATGTTTCATGTCAAAATCTCATCATAATCCCTGATTTTTCTCCAATTACAAACACCATAAAAGTCAAAAGGTAAACATTATGAGAAAATTTTACTGGGTCACAAAAGGAAGAAATTAAAATTGTGTTGGATATCCTGGGATAAAGTATGTAACTTAAAAATAAGTTGAGGACTTAGATTGAAAAGCTAAAACCAAACCCTTCTCTTAAAGTGGATGTAGATGTATTCCAAATAAATAGAACTACTTTGGAGAAGAATAGTTAAGCAGAAACAAAATCAGTAGAGACTTCACATCCAGTATAATAACATCATTTGATTTCTTCTTCCTACCAAATGTTCTTGCAATCCTTTCTTTCAATGTTGAAAATAAAATTGCATAAGGAAGTCATTCCCATAATAATTTACCCCTCCCAAATAATCCTTTGAATCCCCAAGCTTCAAAGCTGTGTTGTAGACTATCCTGCATACTGATGTGATTTTATATAGTGGTAAATAAAGGTTCGATTCTCGAACTTGTGAAGGTAATGATTTTAGAAAATAATGATTCTACTTAACTCTAGAAAACTCCAGGAATAATAAAAAGACTAAATAACCTAAATATGATTTTTGAATAATTTTAAAAACACCAGGAATCAGGAATCAGGTAATTCTAACAACCTATGTAATTAATCGGATAATTCTTTTTAAATTAATTGAAGCACAAATAATTGCCAAAATTGGTTTTGTTATGCTAACAAACAGAGGTAAATCACAAGCATGGACTATCAAAATTAATTAACTAAGCATAATCCATCAAGCAAAAGCACAACTGTTGAAAGAAAACCGTTTTTACTATTCAAAACTATGCAATTTTAATGATAAAAGAATTATAAATAATTATTAGAAAATAATTAAATCACATAAAATTGATAAAATTACCTTATCCATCATCCCAGTAAATAGACTTAGCTCATGGTGAAGAAAACTTGCTCAAAAGTTGATTTCATTGCTCAAAATATTGATTACAAGGTTGAATAACGCTGTAACAGCTGATTTGATACGCTTATATGCGTTACAGGAGAGGGTTCAGCTGTTACAGAAGAGTTTAAGCAACAAATGGTTCGAAGCTATAGACAACAGGAAAATTCAAATCAGCAACACTTATAAATGTTACTGAGTCTTCTTCTCCGGCAGTGATGGATGAAGAACAGCCGGCCGGTGCAGCAGTAGCTCGTCGGCGGTGACGGAATAGTGACCGGAATTCTCTAAAATCTTCTCTAAGCTTTTGTACTCGATTCTCTTGGCTTCTCTTGGTATTTATAGATAGTAGAAACCCTAGAGAGAGTTCTAAACCTAATAGAACTCTCTAGAACAGCCCACAAATCCCAATCCTAATCGAATCATGATTCCGGCCAAATACATGATTTACACACTGATTTCACGGGATCTTTTGATGTTTATGACTTGCGTGAGACTGCTATTATCATTTGGAACAATCTAGAAGCAAAATATCCTTCGAATCATTTGCTTTTAACCATCCAGAAGATTTCCCGATGAGCTGAATCGGCTGATCCGGCTGAGTCGACTCGGCTGGCTCGCTGGGTTGAATCGCCTGGTTGACCCGCTGGGTTGACTCGGCCGATCCTAGGGTGTCCCTTATCCATTCTTGGGGTGCCAATAACACTTGTCCTTGGGTGCCTTTATCACTTTTTGAGCCAATTTTTCCACAAATCTTTATTCTTCTAATGTACCTACAAAAGCATAAAAACACGTAATAGACACACAATCGAATACTAACTCACTAGAAATTAAGGTGCAATTTAGACACTAAAATGTGTCTATCACATACACCATGATATCTTAAATGCTTTTATAAAATAAAACAACTATTTTTGTGTATTCATGGTGAAACCAGATGTGATCTTTATCTTCCTCTTCTTTATCACATAGCTTGCAAGTTATGTCAATGATGAGAATACTTCTATGCTGTAAATTAGTGAGCGTTGGCAAAGAACTGTGAAATGTTGTCCATAGTAAGATAGATATTTTATGAGGAATATCTTTTTTCCAAATAAATTTAGAGAACTCAACCTATGCACTACTTTGTCCACTAAGAAATTCATAACATATTTTATATTAGCCGATAATTATGTAATCATCCACAAAGAAAGAAGACATCATAGAAAAGAAAAGAGGAAATAAACGATTAGCGCTATGAAAAAAGATTAGAATTCTGTATATTAGATAGTAGGTAATCATCACCCACACATTTGTTTATATTGAAAAAATACTCAAACAACTCGCATCTCACATTGGTTGAAATCCTCTCAAATTAGGCTTGAAGCTCTGAGAATAGAGCTTGATTCAACTTCCAACAACAACTATAAAAAAATACTAAAACCCGAGTCTATAAATACCCCTATTTTCAGTGGGTGATAGATATTAAAAACCACTATGTTGTATTCTTTCTTTTATTTTCAATACAAATTAAAATTAGAGCTACTTGTGCACCTTAGTTTATAAGGTGCACAAATTTGGATAACATAATAACACAATGCACTTTTGGGACGATTGATAATTGTGGGGATGCTCATATAAGGCAAAATTACAAACCCTTTATCCTGATATTTTTTTACAATGATCATAACACCTTTACTTAACTATGTGTTAATAATTAAATTAGTTTGATAAATATAATATTAGTTTTTTACTAGATTATTGAAATTGGATTACAAGTTACTGTTGGAGAATTAGAGGTTGTAGATTTTCAGCAAGAAGAAGAAGTTTTTCGGAAAATTTTAAAAAATCTAGATTAAAAGATTCCAGAATAAAAATGATCGATTTTGTAAGTAAATAAATCTTCATCTCCAAAAACAAACAAGAAAATCTATGTTAATATTTCAAATTAATGACCCGAGTATGGGTTATTAACCCAAACTCAAACTCAAAATATAGATTTTTATAAGTCAACCGAAGAATCAAACCAAACAAATAAAGAATATGGTGCTAAATGTACTCACTCCAATATGAATTTTATTGTTTATAATCGTTAAAAATCGCCTTCAATTTTATAAAAAAGAATTTATCGGCTAGCTCGAGCCAAAAGCCTAGTTGATTTCAAGAATCAGAGATGAACAACCAGCTGATTCTGGATAGAAATCATTCTGGATATAAATGAAAGAACACTTGAGGCCAACTTACTAGTAAGAACATTGGCTAGGTCGAAAAAATTGAACCTATCCGAATCTAAAAGTAATAACAGGTCCAAATATTTCTAAGTATTAAATCGGCTAATTTATTATTTTTCGACAAAAGAGATCTTCATTAATATCTTTGGAAAACAAAAAGATAATTGTCTTGGTCTCTTATTTTGTAACCAGGTCGATACTAGACGTTTAAATTCGGGTAATGTTCAATTTTAGAAAATCGGCTAGGTTATCGTTGTTCGATCTAGCCAAATCCTACTGTTTTGGAACATATAATATTAATCGGTTTCGATAATTTCCAACCTAACTAACTTTCGTTGTAAGGTAAAAAGTTGGGTTTGTCCGGGCTAGCATCCGATCATTGGCTCGGAAAAACGTTCAATTACTTAAGTCACTAAACCATTAGGATTATAAAACAATGATGATACCAACTCTATAAAGCTAGCTTCCTTGGTTCACTCAACTGATGGATTAAAAATTGTTTTACCGCAAGTGCAGTAATAGCATAGAGCGCATGTAACCGTGTGATTTATAAGTATACAGTGTGTGTCATGAGTACATACGAGTGCTAGAGAGAATTGATTCGAGAAAGAGCTAAATAGACTCTTGTCATGTGTCTATAACAGGTATCTAGTTCAGGTTAATAAGAGAATTCAAAATGTAGATCTATCTATAGTTATAAAACACAAGTATAATCTATTAGATCCAGCAGCCAGAATATATTTACCATTTGATAGTGATGGCTATAATCTACCTTCTTCTCAGATCACTTTACATCTAACGACTATGGGTTTAAGTCATCGAATTCCCCCATACATACCTTATTCTCATCCGCATTAACTACGAACCCCATCCCTCACCTCCTTTCTTTTTCCTTTCATTCACTTTCTTATTTTATTATTTTTCTTGATTTCTTTTGTCCATCCAATCGGTCGATTCGGCTATTTGAAGTAAAATCTTATATGTATCACTTAATCTCTAATTTCATTGCGATTAGAGGATAATAAATTATGAGTTGTTATTCTGATCTTTAGATGGATTTCGGGGATTTTTCTTAGGGTTTAATTTTGTTTTAGATCAAGAGAAAAAAAAGAGACGATGCCATCTTATACAGATCTAGATCATCCTATCAAAAATTTAATGGAATGTAACCATCACCTGAAACAGAACTAAAAAGTTTATGGGAACTAAAAGGTTTGTTTGCATTCTTTGTTAAGTATGCAGAGTATAAGGTAGAAATCTACTATCTTTATTAGA